>VYZW01039474.1:10489-24232 GCA_013401315.1 Balaeniceps rex | reverse complement strand
CGGACCGGGCCTGCCCCGTCGCCCGGACCCGCCCCACGCCCCGGGGGGGGCGGCCCTGACCGGCGGCCTGGGCCGGGCGGTAGCCGGGGGTGCCTGGGAGCACCTGCCACACACCGCGGGCGGGACCCGGCGGGGCTGGCTGCTGCCGATCTGGAGACGGAGGGAGCCGAAACCCGAGCGTCCCCCGGCCCTTCAGGGCGGCGGTGGTACCCCAGTCACGTCGGCTGGCTGAGGGGGAGGCCGTGGTACGCCCGTCCCCGCTTCAGGGTGGGCCGCCGGGCGGGGGACGCTGGTGCCCTGCTTCAGCTCCAGGCTTGTGGCATGCGCTTGGCTTCGCTCTCACGAGGACCGGGGTGGTCAGGCCCACTGTGGTTCCCACCACGCAGAGGGAAAGTGGGGAACATGCTCTTCCAAACCCCTGTAAAAGGGGAAGCCAAGGCCTTAACCTTTCCCTTTTTTCCATGTGTGCGTGCATATGCAGAGGAACTAAGTGTTTGTCAAATCCCGTCAAACAGGCACAACTGTTAGAGGGAAGGTCAGACCTGACATCCAGTCTTTTGGGTTTGGTTTTTTTTTTTACCTCTTTTTGGATTATACGGTTTTAACAGCTGCCTTGCAAGAATCTAGTAACTCCTGACAAGTCTTTTCATACTCAATATATTATTTCATTTTTCAAGGACTAGCACATCAGATAAACTGTACTTCTTTTTAAACAAGCAAGCAAACAACCCACACAGTCCCTGCCCCGTGCTGCAGAGGAAAATGAGCATCATCCTCGATGTTCCTGTTGAGCTGACCTGGGGGAAAACTTCAGTTCCAACCTCAGATCTGGCTGTCAGCGTGACTCAAGCACCAGAGGAAGGCTGCGCAGCCCAGCCCAGAACATGGAAGGGGGGAGAAAAAGCATGAAGGGGTAAATTCTTTCTTACCCCTCAGAGTTGACGAGCTGAGTCCCTGGAGCACGTAATTTGATTAACATCATTGGCACAATGCACAGCAACAGGAGTTACAAACATGCTGAAGGTAATGAGGGTAATTACACTTTTCCTAGGACACGTAACTGAAGAGCAAAGGACTGAAGATTCCCTCTTCCCCTCCTCTGTGTTGCACAAAGAGGCCAGGTATTTCCCCATGTTAGATTCTGCAGTAACGAGCTCACGTACCCCACAACATGTCTGATATGACTGTGATTTATAACTTTTCAACCCCTGATTACAGAATGGGGTGACTTTAAGTAGCTGAAAAAAAAAAAAAGGGGAAGTGTCTTCTGTGGAAGAAAACCAATCCAAGAAGGAAACAGATGTTGATTTCAGGCTTCTGAGGCATCATTATAAATGGGGATTAAAAATAACATACAATTTACAACACGTTTTGACTCCACCTATTTTAAAGGGGTCTTGACGGAAAAACCAGTGTCAATATAAATCAGTCTTTTAAAGAAAAAGAATAAAAAGCAGCAAGAGAGAATCCAGTACCTGTTAAGAATGTATGAACTCAGGCAGTTGTTTTTCTTTTAATATCTTCACCCCTTATGGTCTTCATCGTGCCAGAACACCTAGAAGCATTACATTTGCATCAGCAGATTTGCTCTGTGTCAAACCGTGCGCTAAGAAGGGCAGCTGGCAGCACTGCGCTGCTGTACACCATGGAGCGGAGCCTTTCTGTGTCCCACTGATTCAATCCAGAAATTCTGCTTTGACACTCTGCTCCCAGGCTCTGTCGAAACACACGCTCACCACACAGAGGTCAGAAGTAAGCAGAAGTTAGCTTCCAGCTGAGAGCAAGCAAAAAAAGGAAGAGGAAAATGGAGGGAACTTTCAGCACTATAAGGAAAGGTTTGTTTTGCTATTTTCCATTGTAAAGGCCTACTTCCAAGGATTTAGCATTCACCATAGCATTTGCAGTTAAACTTGGTGGATACATAAGGAAAATTATTTTTCAGATTTGCTCTGTGCTGCCCTCACTATCCAATCTAAGAATCTGGTACAAACCCTTGTACCTTCTTTGGGACCCGCAACAATCTCCTGTCTGGGAGCTAAGCTGATGGTATGCCGTCTGAATAGAAATCTGCTGATGCAGTAGGAGCCCAGTTCTGTGGGAGTAAATAATGGGGCTAGACGCGAGCTAGTGTTAAAATATTTTTCTGAAGTTTTTTGTTCCCAACAAGCAGAGTCTCGTGCCAGCTCCTCTTTCCCAGGCCCCACAGGATGGCATCTGGGAGGACCAACCATCTACGCTGCCGCTCCTTGGGAAGGTCCCCCTGGGGCATGCAGGACAACAGAAAGTGTTTGCATCCCATATTAACAGGGCAGCACCGAGTTTAGAGAGGTCCTTACAATTATATTTACACTATCCATTTAAAGTGTCATTTGCATGAACTGCCAAGATTACTCACAGTGCTACAATCATTACCATCACAGTAAAGGAGTCCAAGATTTCTCTGAAAGTACAACGTCCTCTTCTCCTGTTCACAAAATAGCACAAACAACTATGTTACAGGCTTCTGACTTACCCTGCAGAATCAACTCTCTTTTCTGAGCTATTTTACTTGACTTCTTAGCCCTGGCTGGTAGATAAGAGTAATTTCATAGCACATTTTCACGTGAAACGATGCAGTATCCTCAACTGTCTTTTTTGGGAAGAAGAGGCACAAAGACATTAGGATCCAGAGCTAATTTTTCAAGTACTGATCATACCTGCAACTCTCAAACCTGTAGCATTATGTTGACTTTCCATACTGAGATATTAACAAGTATCATCAAAACAGGTGTGCAACAGCCTTAGTGAGAATACGCTTGAGCTTGCCAGATATTGTCGTATTGGATTAAAGCTGTATTTGGAAAGGAAAAAGCCCTAGGGCTACACTGGGCCTCTGACAGGGAAGTGGAAAGAAACCCTCTAAGGATGGCTGGTGCATTGTTCCTCACTGACCCATGCCCAATCCTAAGAGGATTCTGTGCATCCAGTTGAACTCTTCTATGAAACACAAACACGCCCCATTACATATTTTAGAAAGCAAAATAGGAATACGGAGCCTTGAACTTTAGCACTTAAGCAATTTCTGACCAAGAGCAAGGAAGAACAGAACTGCCTCAAATATTTTGCAGTTGCCCATACTGAGATTTCCTCATCTTCTGGCCACAACAAAATAGTGCTCTGTAGGATACTGGCCCACTAAAACAGACTTCTGCCTTTTTTTTTCCTCCTTTTTTTTTTTTTTTTGTCCCCAGCAAAACCAAAGTTCCTCCAGTTCCATCTGAAACTGGATGAACGCCATTTGCTATTAGCAGTCATATGCGCATGAGCCACTTCCTCATTCAGATTGTGTGTCAGGAAAGCACTTAGCATTCTTATACCCACTTGGGCTCAGCAAAACTCCTAGGCATGCTTAGATTTAAGCATGTGACTTCAGCAGCATCATAAACGATCTGCCTTTTTTTAAGATCTCACATGCCACTTTCATGTGGTGTAATATTGCAAGTCTTGGTTTGGGCACTAACTTAGGACTTGAGAGGCTCACTATCAATTCTCTCTCATGCCACAGTGTTCCTGCATGGTCCTGGGTGAGCAATCCAGTCTTGTGGTGCCTGGCTTCCTGCTTGTACAAGGAAATTCTCCCACCTTGCGAGGTGCGGCACTCTGACATGGCTGGGGAAGGATCTCAGGTAAAGACCACTGGCTGCTGCTCTGAGCATTACTCTGCCATCACAGACTCAGTGTTAGTCTTCCCATGCAGCATCAGGAAAACAGTATCTGGAAGCTGCATCAGAGGAAAAGAAAGCAACCTCGTTGAAATAAATCCATTTGCACTGTACTTAAATGCTACAGAGAACTGTGATGTGGGTGGAAAGCAGGTGAACAGACAGAGCACAGGAGCAAGGTCAGGAGTTCTCCCTGAACCACTGCTCCTCCTGCAGCAATACAAACGTGTCTGCAAATTATCTGCTGGATCCCCACAAGCACTCCTGCATCTCAGACAGACAGATCTCTGCATTAGTCTGATGTTCCTGCAGCCTAACAGGATGTGGTCACTTCAAGGCAGCCAAAAGTCTGCACCACCGCCCTCCTCCCTGCTCCTGCTCTGCCTGCACAGCTGAGCAGCAGAGGCAAGGAGAGGGCTCGGCTCTGTTTTGCTCTCCAAAGTCAGGTCCGCTGCTGTATTTAAGCAGGATGATCACTCACAGATGGAGGATGCAATTGCTCCTAGATGTGTGTTTGGCTCCTGCCTCATGAAGAAAGCTAAAGCAAATACAGTCAGCATATTCCTTAGTAGTGTTTATTTGCCACTGTTGAGCACGAATGAAAGACAGGACTGATGGCAGAAGATACATTTGTTATCTCTAACCATTTCTGATGACTTCAGATATCTAGCATGCCTCTGGTCTCTACCTGTTGCCTATCCTCTAACAGCAGCACATAAACATCCTACTGTGCTTTCTTCCTTACAGACTCAGTAGGAGTCAGATTAGAGTGATATATAAGCATTATTATGAGACTGCAGTGGTGGAAACAAGCAAAAACATAGAGAGCTGTGTGAATTTGAAATAGAAGGGCAAACAGGCCACAGCAGGAGACTGGGCAAGCGAAACACCAGAGACAGTAACTAATTATTGCTGTCACCATCTCCCCCTCCTGCACTGCTACTGCACACAGGGAGATTGGGGTGTGGGAGGGGGGCCATCACCTCAGCAGATGCTTCAAGCTGCCTGCCGTTGTCCTCTCGGTCTTCTCCCTTCTGTTTTAGTATGATTTATTTTCACAAGGTGGAATTTTTTTTATTATTTTTTCCCCAAAGGAAATTATTTCTATCTCATTAAGTTATTTTTCCTCCTAGATCTACTTGTTTAATATTGACACGGGAGGAGAGGGAAATCAAACAAAATGAATCAATCCACTGATAAGGGCAGAGAGGGGAGAAGAGGAGACCTTAGCAGCACCTCCTCTTATCCACACACAGGCTTCCTCTCATTTCAAATACTTTTTGATTATACTTCTGTAGTTATGTAGTTAATGCACAGAGAGGCTCAAGCACATGATACAATTGAAAACTGTGAATTTGAAGCTGAAATCATAATTATTGCAGCCTTCTGCTGTGTTAACCAAAAAGGAATACACACTCCCCCGTACGTTAAAGTGTTCTTCCAGTTGGTCTTAGCTAGCACCTCTCTGGCAGATGTCCATGTAACTAGTACAAGGTATTGAAAACAGGAGAGGAATTAAGGCAGGTGACAACTAGACAGGCTAAGCTGGGGAAACTCCTTTCTGGTCACACCAGTCTAGAAATGCATCTCTGCAAAAGAGGATTTCACTGACAGTGATAGCATTAGGCTCACCCCAGTTATTAAAGTGATGTGTTAGTGGACTGTGCAAATACTTATCTATCTTTACCATCCCTGACAAGAAACTGCAGCAAAGTCTTCAGCAATTTGTCACATAGCACAGTGCTTGATCTAGAAACCAAATAAGTCAGCAGAAAGATACGTTGATTTCCACGGGCTTTGGACAAGGTTTCACGTGATGCAGTGAGGACAGGACAAGGAGGAAGAAAGAGCCCATGCTTTTTTTTTTTTTTTGAGGCCTTGTATTGCATAAAGAGGGCCAAGAGAGATCTGGGTTATTTTCCTGTTTGTTTGGGGTCTTTAATCTTATCTGCTGTCCTTCTTTCCTGAAAATTATGAAGCTATCTAATCCTGCTTGAAGCTGTCCAACAAAAAAACCCCAAAAAACCCAAAAAAAAACAAACCCAGAAAAACCCCCAACACACAGCAAAGAAAAAAACCCCACATTGGACACTTCACCACACTACAGAGCTGCTGGCCCAGCTGTGTAGTCTGGACTCTTTACCAAAACAGACACTCTAAACCAACTGGTGCTAAGGTACTGGAGTTTAAAAAGTAAAATAAATGAGGGGGAAAAAGAAACAGGATGAGCAAAAACAAGTTAGCAAGAGGAAAGTTGAGTATTTAAATTTTCTGTTCTCAGCCCTATTCCATTTATGGGTATATGCAATATCTTAAAGCTCCTGTGTCATTAAACTTCTAGGGGAAACATGGAGAGAAAAGAAAAGACATGCAAAAAGTACTTTTAGGGCTTCCTTGTGCGTAATGTAAGTATGTATGAGTTTAAAGTATTCAAATCCTAGCCCTCCCTCCCCACCCCAACTCAGGACAACAGTCTTTGGACTTTAAAAGCAGAATCTTCCAGTAGTCAGAGTCTGAAGTGATTCACCAGCTTTGAAGTATTCTTTTTTAATCTAAATCCTCATTTTTCCACTGACTTACATTTTGAAGTATGCCTGACCTTTAAAGAATTCAGCAAATGGTCTCCAGGGGGTAGAATACACTGAAACACCCTGTGTACCCCTCTGAGTGCAACATCAGGTAATTGTACAAGTCATATTTATCTAATGAGTCATACTCATTAGAAAGATATCATTGATAGTTCAAATGGACACTACACTAACCTCTCTTTATACACTCACTTCACCTAAATAACCTACAGCAAGTAGCTATTTGTAATCCATAGCTTTGAAGTCTTTTTTTACTTTCATCCTCAAGATCAAATTAATTGAACTGTTGCACTAACATAAAATACCAAATTTTAATCTCAGTTGCATCAGGACATCATTATTATTTTAATAGAAGAAGATTTCATGTCCTTGAAAAGGATGCTTCTCAGTCCTTGCATAATGTTCACTTCTGTCTGGTACTAGGTACAGCCAATAGGACACCGATGGATGCATGCCAGCAATATTGAAACCTATCAGCCGAAACAGAATAATTTTGGAAAGAAACAACCAGGTTGGTTGTCCAAGGTTGCAGTCTTGGAAGTGAAGAGCATTGCATGAGCTAAATTAGGTAGGAATCCATATCAATCCATTCTCAGTGTGCAGAGAGGAAGAAAGGGCCTGTGGCTGAGCCTCTGCCAGGACATAAAGAGTCCAACACCAGCTCTAAGACCCAGGTTTGGGACTGTTCTGCTAGCAAATCCCTTCTCCAAACTCAACTATATTTTTCACAGTGCCCAAAAGCCAGCAAGATATTTAATTTCTCAAGGCACATGAAGAAAGAAATCCCATCCCTGAAGTTGCATGTAATTAGAAGGGGTCTGGAAGCACACAGCAACTAACATGAAGTTGCCACCAAGGAGGCAGCAGCACTGTAGTAGTTTTCTCTCTGATGTTAGGGTTTAGCTCATGATCCAAAGGGATGTTTTTTCCCTTCCATCACAGAAGTTATGGGGCCAAGAGCCCCGTGGGGAGAACGATACAACAGAGGGTGACAGTAACATTATTTTTGGAGGAATGCTGGAAGTCTGGATTAAGTTCAGATCTGCTGGATGAAAGCTAATGGAAACAAATCAGCCTAACAGACTGTAGTCCATGTTGCTTAATGGTTAAATACAAAACATACTAATACAGTACTATATATTCCCTTATAAAAAGGGAACATTAGACTAGAACTTTGCAGAATGAAGGTCTGTGATGTAAATCAACTAAAATATCTAAATACACTAAAATATAGATGAGAATTTATGATTTGTTTTCAGGAAAACAAAGCTGGGGGAACAAAGGGTACATGTATTATGGTACTGGCTTACCTTAAGCTAGTTGGATCACCACAGGCCATGCTAAAAGTGACAGACATCCAAATTCTTCCTAGAAGATAAATCAGAAACAGCCATTATATACCCTTTTGCTGTAGCGATACTTGGAAACAGCAGAGAGCAAATATTCACAGTCACAGGCCACAGCCTGGAAGCTTGTCTCCAAACCAAAGGGGGTGATTGAGCTCAGCTCCCTGTGTCTACAAAAGGCAGAAAGGCAGAGCAATAGCCAGCATAGCTCTGAAAATAAGCAGAAACACCAACCTCTTTGGGGCACAGAATCAATGGGGGGGCAAACTTGGAAAGAGTTTATTCTGCATTCAGAAACAAATCTATCTACACTCTCCTGCAAATTTAAGACAAGATCACATGTTCTTGTTTTCTCCTGATTGACAGGATTTTCTACTTCTTCTATCAGAAAATAGTTCCACCAACCCCGAATTTTATCCTGCCACTCATGCAATAAAAGAAAACAGCGTTTTGCTTCTAACATTTCTAGTGCCTGGTCCAATCGCAGTTTGTATCCCAATACTTGGCCAATTGTACTAGCTGCTACACAGGCTGAAGAGGACAAAGTTCCTCCCCTGAAGAGCACAAACCTTTGGAATATGAGGAATGAAGGAAATCCAGCAGCACAGTTATCTTAGTTTAGTTTTACTAAATTTTACCTTACATGTTTCATAACTGCCATAGACACTTGCATTTACTGACAGCATTCATTCTGAAATGGGTAGTGGTGATTCTTCAGATTATACATTTGGAGATGTTTTATTCCTCATTCTCACTACTTCCTTGCTGAAAACTGGGATTTGACTTTTTACAATGGTTTATACTGTAAGCCTGAGGGAGGAAAAATCCATTTTTCTTTTTGTGCTTCAGTTAAAGAAGGAAATAAGTAACATGAGCCATGAAAGGACTTTGATCCAGAACTAGGGAATGTAAATGCTTTACAGATGCCAAATAAGGATGTTTCCAAAGAAAAAGAAAACAAGGCTTTCTCTACCCCAACCCCTTTTCATTTCCAAAGAAGGTAATGGAAGGAGAATTTTGTAAGATTTTGATGGAAGTTCCATTTCTCCACGAGGTTGTTCTGTTTTTAATAATTACATACGTTCATTAGAATAAACAACTGATTGTTTTGACAGGGGCTTATTGTGTTCCTGGGAGGGAAAAAAATTTTCTTTAGATGAGGAGTGTCTCTTAAAGCCCTATAGTGACTGGAGAGAAACAGGGCAGAGAGGCAGGAATCCATCTTTAACTGCAATGAAGTTAGTGAAATTATAATGACCTGCCTGATAGCCTGCACAACACACCCTAGGAAAGTCCACAGGACGTACTGACACTGGTGAAGCCCACGCAGAAAGCGCCATGAATAGGAAGATCCTGTGGTTGACCAGTTTTATTTGTACTGAATTTTTGGATAGTTTTTGGATAGCACATGACCTTGCTCTGACTTACAAATGCAGCATCAACATCAGTTCATCTTGCACATTTACCACAACCCAGCCTCTGTGGGTAAGAACTGCTGAGAGTCTTCAGTAAACAAATGAAAAACATCAGACAGACTAAAACATGAAGCGTTTCCAACTAAACCCTACTTTCTCTCTAAGAAATGAGGAGCCCGCCCTCTACTTATGTGAGTTGGAACAAGGTATCGGAGAGGAAAGTCACGACACCAAGATTGAGTAACTCTGTTGCTGTCTATTCAAATCCCTTTTAAATGGATTTGTCTTTCACTGTAGAAGCCTTTTAGAGCTCATACAATGTGAATATCTGCTGTATGTTTTTAAAAAATAATGTGAAGTACCCTTTACGTATGCAGAACACAATAGTTAAAGTTCTGTTGGCATTGTATATTCTTGAACGTGTGTTTTGCACAATATTTTGACTCAGCAAAGGGTGGAATAAATAATGCTCAGCACACTTGCCTGGTCCAAAGATAAAAATCTATGGATTCAGGCCACACAGATGGGCCCTGCACTTGCATGATGCCTCAAGGACATTTGAAAGATTCTGCATGAATGCAGGTGTCTTCCCTGATCCTCTTGCAAGATCAGAAGATTGGCTCAATGGCTGTGCTCCAGATAATGTCACTATTAACATCTCCAGACATAATCACAGCTACAGCTACGAGAATAAAGCGGGTCAGAAATGAGCTTCTAAGCTTATGGTACAGCTGCCTTACTCCCCTCTAATTCCCTAAATCCCAGAGCACAGTGAGAATGAAAAAACACCTTGCTGGTAGAAAAACAGCACCATGAAGCAGCCAGTGTTCAGGTATGGGAGATGAGTGTTGGGAGTTCAGAAATGTCAAACCTACATCTTTGGGGAATGGCAAGGTTAGAACCCATTCTTTTATCTTTCAAAACAAAACCACATGAATGTATCAGGATATAACTTTTTTGACTGTGTACTTCATGCTAAAACCAAATCTGTGCTTGTATACTAGTACTAATGATTTAATAATGCATTAACACCTTAACCCTGCTGTCCAGCGACAGCAGAACTAGTACTTACAATAAACAACATGTTACAAATCACACTCCTATCACACAGCACTTCCTGGCGGGTTTTGCAGTTCCTTTAGCGCAGGAAACAACATGTTTCAGCATAGTATTTCAGTGATTCCATGACTTTCTGTGTTGACTATGCAGGAAACTGTAATTTTCCAAACAGTATGTTGTGGATTCAAACCCATTTACATGAAGTGGGGAGGAGGACATGGTCACAGAGGCAGGAAAAGCTATGCCTGTATTACTAGAATGCTCTGCACTACACAGCAACGTCTTGAACCAGTATGCGAAGTAGGGCAGACTGGTTTTAATCATGATGGTCTGCAATTCAGTGTGAGACTCCTTACTAAGTCCTCCATGTCACACTGCTGATCTGCTAGTGGCTTAAGATAGCTGACAGCAGGCTGTACTCTTCCTTTCCAGCATCAGGACAGATGGCCTGAGTTCACTCCAGCAACTCAGTTTAGCTGATACAAAAAAAGAAACACGAAGAAGCATTCTTATCACAGCAATAAGACACAGCCAAGTCCTGGAAAGGAAAGGGAACCTGCCCCCTGAAGGGTGGAAAGCATTGTTCTGCCATATTAAATAGCACCCGCTGGGCTCTCGGATGTCTTCCTGTGGGCAGACTGCTGGGGAGAATCCACACTCTAAATGTGCCTTGCCATAATTTACCCCAGATGCAAGTAAATGTTTAAGTTTTCAACAGCTACTAAATTGCAATATTTCTTAGACTGCTTGAATATGATAGAAAATAAAACAGATCGATCCACTTCAATATCATTGGAAGAAGGAAGAGAAGGAGATTGCAAGCATCACTGGCACAGCACTCCCTTGCTGCACACAGCCCAGGTGCTCGAGCCCAGGCAGCTGGGTGGCCTCAAGCAACTCTCACAGGATTTAGAGTGGATTTACCAGCTCAGTAGTGGCTTGCAGACCTACATCTTCTGGTCTCCTCAGAGGTCAGACCCTGGCACTCATTCCTGCAGGCCCTAAAACTAGCACTAAGCCCATTGTTTCCCCAGCATAAATGTCTTCTTCCAACAGATACATCCTTGTAGAAACTGGGGTTAAAAGCATCAACTTTCAGGGATATATGGTAGTTAAAATGAAACAGAGAACTTCACAAAGTAACTACAATGTACACACAGATAAAGTGCAAGAGAACAGCAGATAAAATTAATAATTTGCATGCCAAATACATTTTCCTCCTCTATCTGGGACCAATGATTTAGCCACTGCCTCTTCTATTGTGACAATACCTGTTGGAAGAAGGTAACAGCTGTCCTCTAATTTATTGTAAGATCCCTTTGACTTCCCTCAGCCTGGCTTCCATGAACTGACACTAAGTGTCACAACTTCTGTTTTCCAGAAAAGTTTAGCAACGCACTCACTGATCAAATCCTTTGGCAGAGCAGGAAGTCCCAGTATCCACTACTATGTTTTAATCACTATGCACTGCTCCATCTTTACACCCACGCTTGCCCAATTCCCAGCACCTAAATCAAACTTTTGACAAGAAAACACACAAGGTGTACTAGACAGTTCCACATTTTAACCCTAAATTAAAACAGCAAAGCAAAGCTGTTTGCTTGTTAAGACCCTTATTCTATATAACGCTGGACCAAGGACCCAGACCTTAACTGTCCATCCGCAGGAAATATATTCTGGGGTAAACAAGAAAGCACTTGAGCTAAACATAGTGGTAGTGTGTACTTTAGACAAAGTCCGGGACTACCAGCTTGATTAGGATATCTGGAGTTTTGTTTTTGCTTTAAGCCATATAAAATGGATGTGATGTAACAAGAAAATGATCCAGTTAAAGAGGAAAACCATGAGTAAAACAATATAAAAATTGAACAGATTAAACATGTTTGAAATAAAAAGTTAAAAATAATTGTTCATCAATTGGGGTGTTAAAAGAGGACTCGAGTTGGGTTGAGGGTTATGACTTTTGTTTATCAATGGAAAGAGCACACATTCCTGAAATAGGGGAGAATAAATAAAAGGACCGCATGTGTTTAGAGAGAGATGATTTGCAAGCAATGGTTAAGAGAAGTATTACAATCAGATGCACATTAATTCCTTTGGGGGGAAAGATTACAATCCATAGCAGCAAAACTCCAGAGGTAGGTAACAAGGAGGCCCCAAGAAATCCTAAGGAAGCAAGAGCAGAGGTAAAACCTTTAACAGATGTGTCAGGAAGTTCTTTGATAGCTGAACTGCACAGGAAGTCTCAAAGCATCTCCCAAATGGCAGTATCTATATCACATAGGCATCCCTCACAGCAGTGCCGGCAAAGACCACTACTGGAGGCCTCTTCTCTGACATTGGGGAAAGCTTTATAAGCCTCACTTGCAAAGTGATTAAAAATAACCCAATCAAAATGGATGCAATCCAAGCAACTAGTGATATAAGCTAAAATGCAAATGTGGTGGTGGGTGGATTTTATTTGGGGGGGTGTGTGGGGGTGTTTGTTTTGGTGTGGGGTTTTTTTTCTTTTTTAAAATCACTGCATATCCTCTACTACATGAAAAATAAGATTTTTTGAAGGGTGGACGACTGTGGTACATGGCATTACATCAGCATGAAGGATGTAGAGCTGGCAGCTGACATATGCAAATGTCATAACTCCAAAAAGTTTGTACTGCAGGCCTGTCTCCAATGACTGAAACGCCCTAGAGCTACCTCAACACAAAGTAGTACAGAAAGAAACTGTAACTGGCCATAAGAATCACAGAATCATTTAGGTTGGAAAAGACCCTTAAGATCATCAAGTCCAACCGTTAACCTAACACTACGAAGTCCACCACTAAACCATGTCCCTAAGCACCATCACCCTAAGCACCATGTCTACATGTCTTTTAAATATCTCCAGGGATGGTGACTCGACCACTTCCCTGGGCAGCCTGTTCCAGTGCTTGACAACCCTTTCTGTGAAGAAATTTTTCCTACTATCCAATCTAAACCTCCCTTGGTGCAACTTGAGGCCATTTCCTCTCGTCCTATCACTTGTTACTTGGGAAGAGCGACTGACACCCACCTCGCTGCAACCTCCTTTCAGAGAAAAAAGCAAGCTGCACCCAGGAGCATTTATGCATTTTTTACTTGCATATGGGCAAGCAAATGCATATTAATACCGGAAAGTATGCATATTAATACTGGAAAGTTATTCTCCCATCTTCAGACAGTGATTCAGAGAAAGATCTTAATATATAAGCCATGCGAAGGCTAATGCAATTACTAATTGTAACTTCCTACAAATACTGAGCAAATGATATGCATATGACAGTACTCGGTAACTCAACGTCTTTGTTTCTGTCAACTCTGCAGGAACATTCCACTAAAATCTTACACACAAAACAACAAAATCAAAAAAAACATAGGGTGGTGTTGACTAGCAGGGAAGCATTTTGGACAAAGATGGACTTGTTAATTAAACTTAGCAAGTCAAGAAGCCCATTTGCTTCTTCAGTAGAATACCAGATTAGAGTCAGCAAAAAGCTTAGGAAAAGTAAGGTTGAGTTTCTTGTATGAATCTTTGTCAGCTTCTGTCCTAGGCCTATCGTACTCTGCGTGCAGGCGGCAGAAAATTTCAAACAACATCCTGAAGCACAGTATAAGC
>VYZW01039470.1:9417-49495 GCA_013401315.1 Balaeniceps rex | reverse complement strand
GGGCCGGCTCGTCCTGGGCCTGCTCCAGGGTGGCCGCTGGGCCGGAGCCGCCCGTCCCCGGGCGGCGGGGAGCGCCGATCCGGAGTCCCCCCGGCCTTTGCCGGTTTTTCCGGTCGCCGAGAAGCCGCTTCCGAGCGCTTGCGCCGCGCCCCGCAGCCCCTCAGGGCCGGAGCTTGTGCGGCTGCCGAGCGAGGGGGGACGCCCCGGCCAGCGCCAGCCCGAGGTGCGGAGGAGGCGCTCCCCAGCCTGTCATCCTGGGCGTTAAGCAGCAGCGAGCTTTAAAAGGCAAGGGTGAAGGTGCCCGTCTGTCTTGTTCCCCTCTTTAAAGCGCCGTGCTCAGTCCTGTCCGGCAGCAGACTGACGGCCGTCCCGCTGCGGGCCCGGCACAGAGCAGCGCTCGCTGTTCCCCCAGCACACTGTGGCACCACTCCAGTGGAGTTGGTGAAGTTCCCGCGAGCTCGCTGTGGCAGAGCAAAGCAGAGCTCAGACTAATGAGGCCTCCTCGAATCAAAAGGACAGAACTGGGCCAGCCTTTTAGGCTGCTGGTGGTGTGACAGCAGAAAACTTTGAAGCACTGTCAGCTTTCTTCTGTCACTGCTATTTGTGCACTTACCTTTGATTTATTTTTTTCAAGGGCTCTGAATATCTTGGGTGCTGGGGGAGGCAGCTCTAAAAATAACTTTAGAGGCTGGTTATTTCCAAAGTCATTATTTCTGCTTCTCTCAGGTTTCTTTCCCTTCTGTAGCTAATGTCTTTTTCCAGTGCTGCAAGGCCTGGTTCATAGTTAACCGTGTTTTGTGCTCTCTTCTAGTTCTTCCTCCGTTAGCAAACGTGCTTTGGGTATGGGTGATGGTATGTGTTCAGATGGCAGGTGGATGTGATTGCAGTTCTGGGTGAATGAGTTCCAGGAACACTGAGGCCAGAAAGAACTAAAGAAGAATGAACTAAAACCTTTTTAAAGAGTAGAACTATAGCTTGTGAAAAGCAGAGCCGCTCGGGTGCTGTCCTGCAGAAGGAAGCACGCAGGAATGTGTGCATCTGCTGGTTAAACCAACTGTGCTCGCAGGTGACAGTGGCTTGAGGAGGTCCTGTTTCTTAGAAGTCCTGTTTCTCAGAAGTCTGCCACAGGATGACTCAATTTAAATGGCTGGGTGAATCCTAGCAGGATCCCTAGTCACTGTTAATGCCTTAATTCAAGTCCTGCTGTTGCATGTGAAATAACTTCACCAGACTGAGGTAGGAGCTAGTACAAGCGTTGTGTACAAAGACTCTCACTTGTATGGATTAACTGCTGCTGCTGCAGTTGTTGTTGAGTGTACCAGTTAAATGTATTTTATGGTAATTCTTATGTTGTGGTGCTTTTCAGCATCACTTTTTTAAGCTGGCTCAATTAGAGTTTTAGCCAGCTGTGCCTCTTATCACAAAACAGCTGCTAACCGGATTACTGCCCAGCCTCCACATGCCATGAGCTTGCCAGTACTAGGGACCCGTGTGCTCTGTTTCCCCTGCCAGGAGTGACAGCCTCTCCTTCCCATCGAATTGCAGGAGAGGAGCAGAACGGGTCTGCTCGCCGCAGCTCTGGGAAGCAGCGTTACCCTTGAAGGTTTAACCACCAGTCATGAGCGTGTTCAGTGTCGCTGTGCTCGAGCGGCTGTGCTGGGCGCAGCTCTCCTCGTTCCAGGTGACCTGACTTCATGCTGTGGCTTACACCTTCAAGCTTGCTTTCTTGGAATGTGTACCCTAAGCTTATTCATGGACCGCTGCAGCGTTTAGGCTTGCTTGAGACAAGAAAAATGCTGTAAATGTACTCCTGAAGGTAGCTAGTATTTAATGGGCTGAATCTATAGACAAAGTAGAGGTGCCTAAGGCTTAAAGCCCAACTGTGGTACGCTCTAAACAGCTGCTCTGTGCACTAGCTTTGTGTTGCTCCTGGCCACTCCGGAGCAGCGCAGCAGTTGCCTTATCTCTGGGACTGCAGCAAGTGCTTCCTGATTAACATGCACTGTAGGGTGGAGAGTGGAGATCAGTCAGGGAGTCAGATTTGGCTTAACATGCCCCCAACAGCACCGTAACAATTTAAGTTATGCCAGCAGAGATTGCTCCTCTGTGTGTCTTATTGATTTGGAGGTTGAAAACAACGTGATGTAGATACCTAGAGGGTCCAGATCTTGTTCATATCATCTATTCCAAATCCTGAGTGTGCTTCATCCTCGAAGGTGGAGTCTTAGCTGGCATGAGTCACCAGTCAATGGGTTGGCGGCCTTGGGTTGGTTTCTTTTGTGTGTTCCCCCCACACACGCGTGTGCATGCTAATTGTAGCAAGTTGAAAGGCACTTGGGAGGCTTTGCTTGAGTGTGATGGGCTGAGAAGCCTCGTAAGCATGTGGGCAGGCTGCAATGGAAAGGAGAACTTGACGTGAGGGGAGAGGAAGAATGATCTTTCTGATCCAGGCTGTGCTCAGTGTTCTTTAGAGCTGGGAAAGAAGCTAATGATATCATGGGTTTCCCAGTCTAGAAGGGCTGTTTTATACTTATCCGTGGTTTGGGGGTTTAGGTTCACCTGGCAAACTAAAAGCAAGGTTTTTATTGTTGGAACGATGTACTTTCTCTAACAGCTTCTCTTATTTCTGTCAATTACTATGATTCCAACCACAAAAGAGCTTTCTTGTTCTAATTGGCCTCCTCCTGTTCGGATTCGGTTGTGTTGCTGTGTCACCATGGAGACAGTCGTGATGTCACAAGCTATGGCATCACTGAAAAGGGGCTGGGAGGCAGTCGTTAATGTTCCCCCTCATCCCATCCACCCCAGTAATCAGTAGCTGGGAGGAGAAAGCAGAACAGCTCAATAGGTTTCAGGGAAGGTGTGGAGCTTTCAAATGAGCCTGAATTACAGCTGTGATTTTAAGGCTGTTGCTTCAGTAGCAGTGGTGGAAGAGGTGTAATATAACCACTTTCTCGAAACTATCTATCTTTGTTGCCGTGTCCATTGCTGAGCTCACTTAAATAAATAAATGGCAGGAAGCCCAAAATCTCCAGTTATTGCCACGCTGCTTCGCTTGAGCCCTGTTAACAAACATTTGTGACGCTAAAAGCCCAAGTACCTGCTAGGCTGTGTTCCAGCGACAGCGCGATGGGCTCAGTGCTTCTTGTGGCGGGGTACACTGAGCTTGTCTAGCTAGCTCTGACATCAGTCAGAAAAGCTGTTGTATCACCAGGGTGGCAGTCTGAGGAACTTTTTGGGGTCTCTTGCCTTTCCAGCACTTCTGAGATGGCTGTTTCCACTGTGGGAAAGCTTAAGCACATAATGGGGTAGCTGGGCTGCTGAGAGCTATGTGATGAGATCATGAAAGCCAACAGGATTTGACTTGTATGCCCTCATGTATGAGCTCAGTGGAGATGGTAACATAGCAGAGGACCGGGCTTCTTTCATGGCTTAATTCTGCTCTTTGCTAAAATGCTGGGAACTTTCTTATTTCCTGAAATGCCATGGCTCATCACTACAAAGACTGTGTGTGAGGATATGTTTCCATGCATTCGTCCTCAGCTTCATCCATTTTCTTGTAAGGGGTCTGGGTCTGGCTGAGACCATGGCACAGTGTACTTGATACTGTGTCTGGAGCTGTAACAGCCTACTCAAATATTAACTAATCTCCTCCTGATTAATGGGAGGCAGGATGGTCTTCAGCGCCTGACCTGTCAAGCAGCTAGCTAATGCTTTCCAATTATTTGTCATTTTTGACACAGGGGCTTTGTCACAGAAGCATGGTAGCTGTAACCTTTCTGTTTGTATTAGTCTGATATTAGGGAGGAGACATGCGGATTATTTTCCACATATGTGGGGTATATCTGGAGCTCGGGGGTGAGACTGGGGTGCTCTCATACTGCTGGGTGCTGGCCCTGCTGCGCAGCAGGGACCCTGTGCACTGCACCGGCACGGTCTGGGTTGTAATCTGTCGGGGCTGGCGCTTGCTTGGCAAGCACAGTAGTACATCTTCTCCCTTGTGCTTTGCTTGTTTTGAGCAGCCTTGTGTTCAGACAAAAGGGATAAAATTTCATGTAATATGGAAGCTGAAACAAGTTGACTTTTTCAGTGTGTGAAATTTCTGGCTGTTTTCCTGAAAGGATCAAAACTGTTTTCCGGCAGTTCTGCTGACAGACTTCTGTTCTTTTTCTAATTTATTTTCTGAATTGCTGGGGTTTTAAGATGAAAGGCTAGAGCAGCTCAGAGCATGAAAACAAAGTGTTTTTCACCTTGTCTGTTCCCTTGGAACCCTTGATAAGTGTCCTGTTTAGGAGGAAAATGCAACTGGAAGGCCGGTTGCATTTGAATCATGTTAATTTGTAGTGCTGTTGATCTTAAAATAGCTAGCTGTCTGGCCAAAGTTGCTAAAACCTGCTTTTTAAAGGTTAAAAACTGTAGAGGGTATGAAATGTTTTAGTTCTCTCCTGACATTGGTTGCATCTGTCCTGATTGCTACAGGGGCTGTGGAGCAACCCACACCAAGGCTACTTGACTTTAAGAATTCTATTGCTATAGTTACTGTAGAGGAGAAAATAAATGCATAAAGGTCTAAGATTGCAAACTGTAGTCCTAAACAATTTCAGACAGATGTCATTCAGGAAATGTGTTAAAAGCTGATCTACAAATTATGCATGCTTTGTAATTTTAGCTATATTTTTAGCATGCTTTCAGTTTTCCATGTGTGCAGAAAACTACCTCATCTATGGGAAGGGTAAGATGAAGTTTCCCTTAATACAGCAAAACAGCTAATTCCAAAGTATTTGGAGATTTCCATTAAAGGCTATGAATAGATTGCTTCCTAGAAGGAAACTAGTCCTTCTGTCCTTGCTCATGGGCTTGTCTAAACACAGTTAACCCCAACAAATTCCTTTACTACGTGAGCAAGTTGCCATGAAATGGCTTATTCTTTCAGAATAAGACTCTGCGCAGAGTTCCTTATCCCCCAAACTTGTTTGTGCCCTAGGGGGTTAACTGGGGATAATTCTGTGGATGAGTCTGTGTTCTGATATTCTCAGTTGCTCTGTTCTTATGCCAGTGATGACTTTTGGCAGACGTGAATGCTGAGTATACATCAGATAATCTGACCACCATATCATCTCCACTGCTAGGTTCTGAATAACCCATTACATATAGTGAGTTTGTTAGAAGATGCTGTGCAGGCTGCTTTTGTACCCCTGTCTTTCAAAAATAGGAAGAACCTGACTGAATTAACAGTCCTCTGTGGGGGAGCCTGGAAGCTCTTCTCCTTTCCCTGTTGCTTCTAGCAGGTAACTCTTGCTGGTGAGGAATGGAGTCATCCAGCCTGGAACGGGCTGAACAGGAGCAGCTCTCCTTTTGTGAGCGACAGATCTCTGGGCGTTGCCTGCTGTCTGCTTGGTTCTTCCATGGCTGCTGTTACAAAGCCAAAGGAAAACCAGGTCAGTGTTGTGCTGCTTTGGGGAGCAAGAGGACAGCAGGAGAGGCAGAGACCCCCTCCTCTGCTGCAGCTGTGCAAATGCCAGTGCCCCAGGTTTCCTTGCTCCTGGCCTGCAGCCTCTTACCTGCTTCTTCTGCCGGCAGGGATACATTGACCACCTTGGCCTTCAGCGCAGACACTTTAACCCTGCAATTGCATTGTATGACATCCTCTTCCCCATGCCAAAGCCCTTCCCACAGGACTTGCAAGTTTCTTGAGTCCCTCAGGCTGGCTTGGCTGGCACCTGTAACAATTGATGCACTTGCAGAAGGAAAAACTGAGGTGCTAGGCTGAATACTTGAGGATGGGAACAGAAACATAAAACCTAATGTCCTGCAAATTAACGTGGTGTTCTGCCGAGTTCTCTGAAATTTAGACAGAAGGGCACATACCTGTCATTCAAAAAAGTTTTAAAAGATGTCTTTGTAGAAGATTGTCACCTACAGGATGGTAACCAGTATCCAAACTTAAAAGGGAAGAGTGAATGGGCACCGACAGTTTTTGCAGAATAACTCTGCAAAATGTATCTGAGATACTAAGGGAAATGGCATTCCTGCCTGAAAGATAAGGTAGTGAAAATCGCTACAAGTTTGGGCATCTTTCCAGCACTGAAGTTTCAGGCATTCTTTCAGCAGCAGTTGGTTAAGGGTTGTGACACCAAGTGCTTGTTCAGATCGTAAGTCAACAGACGGCATGCTGCAAGCCAGGACCTGGAGACAAAAATCAAGTTGTCTCGTGTGATCTCCGATAAAGACTTCGAAACTAGAGCTGCCTGATCCTGTAGCAGCAGTGGCCATGTATACTTGTTCAAAGGTAAACAGAGCTCCTGCAAACGTCACCCAGAGGTGGAGGTTAACGAGATACGGATTTGTGCTCAAAGCAAACTGTTATAGAGAAAAGTACATGATGTAGAGCTGTCTGGTGCTCTCGATGACTAAACGTGAAGTTACTTAAGAACATCTGGAAGCCCCAGGTTCCCATCTAGCTAAGCGGCCATGCTTCAGAATGATAGAGCAGGACTTTTCTTGGTGTCTCTTCACCTCTTAGTAACTGCTGGTCAGTGAGTAGCAAAAGATAATGAGTCCTTCCCTTTGCTTTAAAGAAAAATGCCTCTGCTCTCTAAGTCTTGTCCATTCTTTTCTAACCCCTCAGCAGAAGGAAAACACCTTAGTGAACCACGGTCGGTGCTTGCTTGGGCTCCTTGCACTCATGTTGAGTGCTGCTTACTAATGTGGTGTCACACACGGGGCAAATACAAAGTGGACAAGGGGGGCACTTCGCTGTTTTCAGTCTTAAAGATCTCCTTGTCTAGCCAGTAGTGACACACTTCAAGGATGTGAATCACTTCTGTGTCAGTGGTATTTGCATATTTTAGGCAGACTTGCTGCACTGTGGTTTGTGCAACACTGAAACTTTAAAGATAGAAGAGAAGCATAGCTGGATAATGCTGTCAGAGGCATTTCTTGATCTGAGCTCCTCCTGGCGCTGAAAGCCGAACTGTCAGTTTAACTTAACAGTGTTAAGACTGGCTGGTGCTTAATCCTGTTTGCAGGATTGCACGAAGCTTGTGAATAGCTAGTAAATTTGAGAACCTGCACACCTGGCCACAGAGGCCACGTACCCTCCTGCAGTAAGTGTCCCCACAAGCCACAGCTCGTGCTTAAGCCCTTGCCCAGGTTTTCCAAGTCCTTTGAGGTTTTCATTGAGAGTGAATGTATGCTGGGGGAAGCTGGTCTGTGCTGGTTTAGGAAATACCTGTGCACGCTGTGCTGTGACACGGGCAGACCTGTGGTCATACATTCTGTCTACTCTCTCCACGCAGTTGGCTTCGATTTACTAACAGCCTTTCTTATTTGAAGGGGCAGTGGATGCTGTTCAGTTGGCCTCTTGTACTGAGGTTCTCCAAGCCTGTTCATCCGTACCGCAGCTGATTCATGCCAAACTCAGCACTGCTCTTGATTGAGTGTGGCTGCTTACGGCTGCGTCGACTTGGAGTTTGTCTTGTGTAACGCGTCAAGGTCCAGTGAACAGGGTTGGTAGGCTGCCAGTGGAGCGTCTCGTGCTGGGAAGCACAGACTGCACTTCTCAGCTCTGTGGGCTGGTCCTTTGGTTGCTGTTTTCCTGCATCTCTAAGGGGTGAAGATCAGAGCTAGAGTTCTCGCATAGCTACAATCATAAATGTAGGAAGGAGATAGTCCAGCAGTGTCTGCCGAAGGGGGAACTTTGCATGTTCTGCAGTGGAACTTGTGCATATGGGAACTCTGGTCTCTGCACAGCTTCTGCATGTTCCAGTATCTAAAAACTAAAGATAAAGAGTTCCTTTTTCCTCTTATGGGTGAGATTTATGAATAACCTTCTTAGCTGGCTCTACGGTGAAGTCTCACTGATAAAACAAGCGAGTGAATTTCCTTAGTAAGGAGTCTCTGAATAGGAGGTCTAATTTTTCTAGTATTGGTAAATGCTTCCAGAAAGCAGGATGCTTAGTAACACTTCTGAATTGGAACTTGGTAGCCTGTTAGGTACCAGGGCGTGAAAAGCTGGGCCTCTGTTCTCAAAGATACTGGAAATGACTAAGTTCAAGCGCTGTGATTCCAGCTCTGCACATGCTCCTTGGAGCGCAGTTGCTTAACTGTGTGTGTGGAGGTCGTGGTTGTATTTCTTGCCTTGAGAGGCAGCGAGTGCTTGCTGCTCACCCTGTTAAGCTGCACAGAGCCGTCTGCAGCACTCAGTAGCAGTAAGGGGGACAGCTGGGTCGTCTTAATGTAGGGAAACTTATGCTTAGTTGTGGGTTTGGTTTTTTTGAAGTGTGATCTCCCTCCAGAGTTTTGGGTTGTGCCTTCTGTTTTGCTCTTGGGTTCAGTTTGTCGTCTTGTTCCCTGGCACCTTCAGAGAGCCAACAGGTCAACATCCCTCTCTGTTAAGGGGCTGAACACTCAAAATGACAGTGGGACATCGCAGGATGGAGTCTGACTTACTGCCTACCACAACCAGGCTGATAGCTGTAAAACTTCAGAAGCAATTACTATTCCATGCCATTGCTCTCTTCTACATACCTAATAGAAACCAGTGACTGTTCTGATACTAATGCACAGAGGATATACTTTGTATATGTGAAATCTAAAGGAAGTGTCAAATAACTTAAAGTTTAATGTTTTGAAGCGTCTTGCATCTAATGTGCAAGAACCAAAGCCTAAGGCAAGTTTGTTCGTTCTGGCAGGGGCTGCTGAATTCAACCATAAAGCAGTTCTCTGGTCAGATTCCTGAGAGCATTCTCTGATAACATCCTGTACTTGGGAACTGCAAGATCGTTGCTTACTGGAAACCGCCTCTAGGTTTAAATGCTATGGTGCTTTTCTCTGTGTTCAGAGTGCTACATGTAGTAATGAGGAGGGTTGCTGCTGCAATCTAGCTGGACAGGCAAGGGACAGAACATCCTAGAATGTAACTTCCTGATGAAAACAGTAGCAATCTGGTAAAGCGAGGCTTCCAGTGATTGTGTGAATTCATGCTGTGTTAAAATTTCCCTTAAATCATGCTTGTACTTCGAGACCACTGCAGAAGCAAGCAAAGAGAAAGATCAGGCTGGAGTCCTTAAGACAATAAATTGAAGGGTTGTTTCGGTTTGGATGGTGGTAGTCAACTTCCCAATGCATTCTTGACTTCTTCCTGAGATTGTGTGTGTGCGTACACATCCAAGTGTCTGCAGAACTTGGGTGTAATGATGCTTTTGTGCAAAATTTACCAGCTCATTCAAAACACCCAAAATGGTCGTATCGAGGCGCTTCCTTCTGCGCTGCCATAGCATATGAACACTCTACCTTAATTTTGAACAGGGAGCACTTCTAAAATTGTCACTCAAACTGAATAGCCTTGGGGGAGAGACTGTGCTGTCTCAGACGTGTGTGTCCTGTCAGACAGCAGTTTTGGAAGGTGTGCTGTATTTCAGTTAGGTAAGATCCTGGCTCTCAGGAAAGGTGGCACTTAATTTAACAGAATACTAATATTTGTACTGCAAATTGCCACATGCTCAGTTTCCTGACCTAGAGAAACCACAAATTACGTGGCTCTTCTGTCCTCTACTTCATTAGTTGAATGTTAATAAACCTCAGATCCCGCAGCTGTAGACCTCGGCCCACCAGCTCCCTGCACCTCGTGCTGCTGTGGCATGGCTGTGTGTGGCTGCCCGGCGCGTGGTCGTGGGCAAGCTGGAGTTGTGGGCTGCTCAGTGCTGAGCGTGGTGGGCAATGGTGAGCCGCTCTCAGGTGATGGTGGAAGGAAAAGGGCTTTGACTCTCTGGCCTGCTTCTGTAGCCCGGCTTTTTCTGTTCCCAGCTCTGAGCTCTGCTGCTGTAACACTCGTGCTGCAGCGGGGAGCATGAGCACGGTTTGCCTGAGTTAATGTTCTCTGTTGTGCTGCCCATCTAATACTGTGCTTCTACATTCCGCGATTCCTTTGATCTCACAGGTGTCGATCGTGGTCTTCTGTCCACGGATCTCATACACAGTAATGCTTGCTCTGTTAACTTGTGCAGAAGGCCCTACCTTTAATGTTGCTCAAATTCCTTGTTTTCATGTCTTGCTCTGTGGTGCCTGAGCGAGCTGTATGCAGCTTTTTAAAGCGCTCAAAGTAATGACTCCCTGGTATGAAGCCTGCCAGGGTAGACAGATCATACTGAAATCAGTAGGCTGTCCTGGCATAAATTATGTCAAAGTGGTGGCCTGCTGTGTGCGTAAGGTGACTCACTTGTGTTACACCCTTTCCCCAAGGATAAGGCATTCCTGCTATGGGGAGTAGGAAGCCCAGCTTGCACCAGGCTCTATAGCAGTTGAGTCAGGTCTCTTGTCAATGTAATTAACAGTTAGCTGCAGAAATACCTCCTCTTAACTGTCCTCGTGGTTGTGTCTGGAGTAGGAGAGGGCAGTCCTGTGGTACCCAAGGGAGAGGGTGCTTCACAAATTCTTCCAGGTGTCTTGTAGCATAAGCTGCTGACGTTGCAGACTCATGGGAATTTACTGATGGAGATGATGCAAGCTGCTCAAAGTTTGCAGTTAAATAACCCTGCGAGTGCTCTGCTGCTCCCTCTCAGAGCCTACTCATATCGATGTTCCCATGGTTAGATAACTCGCCACGCATCTGTTTACAAAACAGTATCCAAAATAACTGGTTACTGTTTTGTCTCCTCAGCTGTACTGTGCATCTTGGTTACAGCTAGAAAAACAGAAGAACTGAATCTGTTGCTGAAAGGGGGCTGGACTTTTTTTCCTATCACTGCTTTAATGCAAAGTTGTTTTCACCATCTCAGCACTTTGGCTTGCTGGTATGAAGCTTGTGCACTCTTATCTCATAGGCATCCTATGTCTTCTGGATGTCTGGGACAGTGATAGAAACAGAGCAGCTTTACATCCCTGTCTGAAGATTGGATTCATTCCTGGTCTGATGATCATGCTGAAGACGCTAGCCCTGGCAAGTGGGGAATGGTCGCTTGTGTAGGCAGGGCTGTGCTAGCCCCTCTTTGCTTGCCCCCCTGGAAGTCAGCAGGAGGATGATCCTTGGGCGGCTGGCCGCCTCCAGCCGGGTGCTCGGGGGCTCTGTGGAGCAGGCGGAGCAGCAGCCCCGCAGGCAGCGTGTGGGGGAGCGGGCCCCAAGGCAGCCCCGCGCGTGGGCGTCTGCAAGGCAGCAGCCACTGGGGCCCCGCTCGCTCCTGGGAACGCACCAGCCCCTCTGACTGGGAGCTAACGCACAGTCGGAGCTGGAGCAAGCAGGAGAGCTTCCAGCTCTTCACCAGGTTTGTGTGATTGGAAGACAATAGAAACCAGACACTTGAAAAGTAAAGTCACCTATATGGTGTTGTCCCACCTCTTCACTTGCCACAGGACCATTAATTTATCTTCAAAAGCACTTCTGGTTGGTTTTGGCCTTTGAAAGGCTGTTAGGGGATAAAGGAGATTTTCCTCTTGCTGTCGTATAGTGACAGAGCTGAGAACGTAGTCGTTTCTTTAGGTATACTGAGGAGGAAAATTAATTTCTGCAGTGTGTGCTCTAGGTCTCCATTAACCTGTGTCGTAATGGGAGCAGTTTCAGCACTCCCTCTTTTCGGCTTCTTGACAGCACTTCTCCCTGCTGTGTCATTCTCTTGCTGACAGCAAGTTCACAGGGCTGCTCCTGCCTGGCTGCCAGAAGCTGTACAGAGGAGACCTCTGGTAGAGTCATCCCAGTCCACTGACCTTCATCTAAACCCTGGCTGAGACTTCAGAGCAGCTTTCTTCTCCTGAGGGATGGACCTCTGTGGTGTTTAGTTGCTTACTATGATGATGAAGTATCTTCAATCAGTATCTAGTATGTCCATCTTAACTCTTCTGGCATGGCCTAGAGCCAAGAAATTTGATGGGGCTGTCTCTTCCTCTGAAAGTTTGGCTCTGGTACATAAACAATCTGAATGTTTTCTTGAAAGTGCTTTCTAGGAAAATGTAGAAGGGATGGGATTGGTTTGTTTCCCAGCCTGGTATCACAGACATTGGGAGTGACCCCGAGCCACTCAAGTGCACTGTCCCCTTGCGGTGCTGGTCTGTGCTTGGGTGCAGTTCTACAGCCCAGACTGAGGTGACAAGGGCAGAGCAGTCTCCCTCCCAGCTGTCCCCCTCTCTTGGAGGCACTGTTTCCTGGTGTATCTTGCCATACTCTTCCTCTAACTGATGGAGGGTCCTTCTGGCAAATGAACCCCTGGAGCAGATGGCTGGAGACCTGCTGCTGCATAAGCTCTCCTTGACCCTAAGCTTCCTGAGCCCCACAAATTAAACGCTGCTCTAGGTTTGTGTCTACATGATCGCAGTTTGGCTATTTTTGTCTGGTGGTTCTTGTTTTGCAAGGCCACTTAAGGTGAAAGCACTTGCTTGACTAACCCCCAAGTATCTGACATGGTGTCAGTCTACCGGGTAGCCATGTTCTCAGCAATCCCTTTGAGCTAAAGATGGCAAAGGCTGAGTTGGTGACTGCCCTGGAAAGCACTGCATCGAACACTTGGCATTTCATTTGGGAGGGTAAGCTGCTGTTACTATGAATTTCATCCTCCAGCCGGTCTTGGTGTTGGACAACTGGCATGACAAGGAGTGGCTGCTTGAATGCAGGAATTTGTTCCAAGCCCAAAATTGCTCCCTGGCCAGGTGTGGGGAGATGGCCAAGTGGAGAAATAACTCCAGCCTTGGGCAATCTTCAAAGTGTCTGGTTTGGCTGGGATTTTCAGAGAAATGTAGAAGTGGGATTTTTCACTAAGAGCTGGTGAAAGCGCACTTGCCTCGGTGCATGCGTGGGAGCGAGGTCAGGCCACCTCTGAGCACTGCTGCGAGGTTGGCTCCTTATTCCCAGGAGCTGTTTGGAAAGTCTGAGCTGGTTCTCTCCAAAACCATTTCATCCTTGGTTGTGTGAGGAAGTCTCTGCAAGGAGCAGTTTAATGTGTTCGCTCCATCCTGCCCTTGCAGGAAGAACTTCTTGGCCTGTATGCTTTAGAGTTGTCTTTACCTCGGTGCTGCAACAGCTGCCTGAATGCTCGGACTTCGGGCATGAGGTGGGGGAAAAGGGGAGAGATGGGTAGGGATGTGTTTAGCAACAGTCCCAACGCCTGCTTGCTGAAATGTCTGACGATGATCTCCAGAGGACTAGCAGCACAGCTGTTTGGTGGGATTGTGACTCTGAAGACCTCTAGCAAAAAGCCCCATAATTTCCTTTCCAGAACTTAGATTTGGTCAACTTCTGATATGAGAAGCAGGGCTGTTCCCGCTGTAGCTGTTACATTAGTTTTGGTACTGGACTGATGTTTTCTGTCAGACTAAGAGTCCAGCAGATCCTGCATTTTTTTTTCCATGGCACCACTTTGCTGTTTAGGTTACTCTCTAACTGACCACAGGTTTCTGTGCTTGTTTGGAGCAGGGGCTTTGCAATCATAAAAACCCCACTGATCTTTGTGCTGCCTGCTATGAGTGCAGATGCCCGAGACAGCCCTGTGAAACTGTTGTACGTGCTGGGAGGGAAAGCTGAAGATAAACAGGAGAAGGCAGCATTGTGGATAGGCTGCTTTCAAGGCCATTCTCCGCAGCTAAACAAGCCACCATGGAAAGCCTGCTCATGAGACGTGCTTGCAACTCTTTGGACTGAAGTAGAGCTGGGGTGGTGTCTTTCAGCAGCCTCTCCGGAGGCTCAGCCAGCTCTGGGAGGTCAAGTGAACACTGTTTTTCAGGAAGGTCATATAGCTGTGCTTCAGCAAGCAGTGGTTTCTTCCACAGACACCTCTGGTAAACTGTCTCTTGCTGGAATAACTTCAGAACAGTCTGACTCCAGATCATTCTCATCACCTTCCTCAAGCCGCTCTAAATCAGTGGTTGTTACCTCCTTCCCACCCTGTCAGACTAACCTCTTCCATTTAGTGTCATGCAACAGATCAGGAAAAGCGAAAGTGCCAGTGCTGGAAGCTCTGCTTCATCTGCTTGTTGGTATTTAGTGTTTACAGGTGGAGTCCTGGCAGGAAGCTGTTTGGAATATCCTGCGGAACCACTCTAGGACTTCTGAGTTTGATTTGGATGGTGTTTATTTTTTAGCTGGAGCTACACAACTGCTAAGTTGAAAGGAGTTGAGGGAGAGGAGATCACTCATTTGGAAACAGGAATAAATATAAGCAAGGTGGGAAATGAAGCGAAGAAGTCTTCTGGCACATAGCTTTCAAGGCAGGAAAATAGTCTGCTCTGCAGTTGAGCAGGTTCCTGAAAGCAGCAGGGGATGCTCCAGTGACATTTAATACTTTTGCTGGAGACTGGGTTTTACTGTTAACCCTCCTTGGAAGGCCAGGGCAAGACAGCAGGACAGAAAGGAGTAGGTCCTGAGAGTGCCATGGCAGAGAAAATGGCATGAGAACAGCATAAGCAAGACGCTGTCTTTAGTTTTGTTGCCTAGAAACTGAATCTGTTAAATGGATGTGGTAGAGCTCTTCACTAGCCTCTCCCTTGTGTCCCTTTTCTAGTTAATAGTCTTAGATCTTCAAAGTACCTTTATGACAGGTTCTGCAAGCTGGAGGACCAGATGAACATGGGTGTGGGTGAACAGGTACTGCATGCATGAATCCAGACCTGCTGCTGCCCATATTTGTGGCTGAGAAGCGGTGGTCTGGGCTCTCAACTTGAAATATTACAGGGACTCTTCAGGACTGTGAACCAGGAACTTGGTGTTTTGGAGCCTCCAGGAAAAGCTAAACAGAGCTGTAACGATGAAGACTTGTTGGTGGCTTGAAGCTATTTAGGTCACAGATATTAGAGCCTCCAATGTGCTTGGAGAAGACTCTCAGTTCATGCTTGGGGTTTGTTGTGCTCTTTCATTTCAGAGCTGGAGCCTGCACAGTGGCTCCTTTGTCAAATGGCCTGCTTGATTCCCAAAAAGAAGTATCCCAGAAAGTGCTGGGTTTACTCCGGATACACCCTCCCTTGGGAGGATGGGAGAAGGGACCATTGTTCTGGAAGTGCTAGTGATATTTGAAATTCTTAAGAAATCAAAGCCGGGGACTCTTGGCCGCTGGGAGAACAGCGTGAGCAGTGTCGCTGGGGACGTGTGCTAACGTTTCTCTACGTACCCCTCTGTGCCTAGCTAGAGAGAAGGAAGAAAGCTCGGCTTTGCTGTATGCATGGGTTAGTTCATATGGGAGCATTCAGAAATCCAAGCAATGGTAACAGCTGTGCTCTTGAAAGCTGTCTGGTACCCTACCCAAAAGGATTAGAAGGCTGGAATATTTGCGTAATTGTCTGCTCTGACTCCAAGGGCTCACCTTGCCTCTTCAGATCAGACGAGAGGTTTGCAGCGTTGCCGGTTCTGGTTGGTGCAGCAGCTAACCACTGTCAAATTTAATGCTAATGAAGAGACCGAGCTGCCTGCTACGGCCTTTTCTGTGTTTGTTCATGTGATATTTTTTTAATCTCATAACTAATGCCATGTTAAATTGTGAATTAGAATATGGAATAGCTTCCTCTAACACGCAAAGCTTGTCCTGTGCCTCAGCAAACAGAGGTTTCCCAGCAATTTTGACTTTGATTCTTCAGTATTAGCATAATGTTGCCACATCTTGGTTTGTACATACTTAAGGGAGGAAATAGCTTCAATTGACTCTAACTATTAAAACATCTTGATGATTGTAGCTTTCAAGATGTAAATCTTGGGTGCTGGCTGCCTGACAGCAAATGTCTAAGTGGAAAGACAGTCTTGATGAAGGGTTGGATTTTTTCGTAGGCTGGGTAAGCGCAAGGAGATGTATGTTCAGCCTGATGTCTTTCCCATCTCCTGTGCACACAGGCTGCGTTGCATTGTTGTCTCATCTGCTGACACATGTGCTTTCTCTGGCCCTGTGGGTACAGGGTGTGGTTTGCTTTTAGCTTACAAAGAATTTCTAGTCATCTGGGTGTGGGGATGGTTTTTCATAATGTTCTGGCAAAACCACCTCTGCTCCTGGTGGCATCACTGAATCGATGCACTTGCCTAAAACAGCTGGAATTTCGTCCTGTGAGCAAGTGAGAATAGCAGATGCTGGCAATTCCCCGTCTGGATCAGGTAAAATTTGGGATACAGTAACTGAAAACTGTGATTAAAATCTTGATGCTGAATAAAGCAATGGAGAAATTAATTCTTCTCTTGCCTTGAGTTTTTTTTGGCAGCAGTGGTGGCCATTTCTAGATCTTCTAGGTAGGCTAGAGAATTGCTGGCTGCTTCTGTTCTTGGGGGTGAAGCAATCCCTAGGAGCCCCATTTATACGAGGGGGAACTCGGCTCTTGCTGACACCAGTGCAGCCTGTTCCCGTTATCACAGTCTGTGTTGACAAGCTGCTGGCTGCCGTCAGCGTTTTCAGCACCCTCTTGGCCAGCTCTTCTGCGAACAGTGTTTAAATGGTACACTTAAAATAATGGTAGCCCATCCACACTGCTTCCACGACTGTCTGTTGGTGGGACCATGCCAATATTGCCTCAGCAACTGTACAAGTTTTTGCCAAACCTTCCCACCGTTCCCCGAGCACCATGGACCAAACTCATGTCAGTGGGCTGGGCTTGGTTGTCCAAAAGCTTTAGGTGTGACTCTGCTATACTGGAGCTCTTCGTGTTCCTGCAGCTGTAAAAAGGTCCCGGACAAAAAGTGAGCTGGGTTACTGGTGGGCTTAGAGGATGGTCACTGAGCGGAAAGGGAGGTATGTGAGGAAGTACTGCAGAATAACTGCGCTGTTTGTACCACGCTGGATGGACAAACCCCTTGCTGAGCGGGCAAGCAGTTGGGTTGTTGCACTTATTTTGTGCTCAAGATGCAGCTTATCGCCTATATGTTGAAAGCTTGCAATGTGTCTCCTTTGACACGTGAACAAATGCTTGGGAATGGCTTGATTTTTGTGCTTTAGCGGTCAGCATATCCTAAAATAGTTACGTTTGAGCTGTTGAGCTTTGACATAGGCAAGAACAGACTTGGTTTACCAAGCGGTGCTGCATGGTTTCTAGCCATATGTTTTTTGACTGGGTGCGACTTTGAGGAGGTGTGTTAAGAATCCCTGGACTTCTGCAGTGGCAGAGAAGCGAGTTAAAAGCATCTACATATGCCATCCTCTGAGTGATGTGGCATTGCATAAAGTGAAGTGATGGCAAAGGGAAAGGATTCTTCATGCAGTGCATAATTAGCTGGTGGAACTTACTTCTGCAGGATATTCTAGAAACTGCTAGCTTGGAGAAAAATTAATAAGACCTGCCTAATTAAAGTAGCTTTCCTAAACACTTTGAAGATTAATGCTAACACCTTCAGTGCCCTTAGAAGTGGCTATAGTAGTGGATAAATGGAGGATTCTCCGTGATTCCTCATGTTAGTGTCTCCTCTAAATGCCTCACCCTGGTCTGTGCAGTTTGCCACTTTGCAGAGCAGCAGCAGCTTAACCCCCCCGGGTGGGGAACCAGCACTGGCTAATTCATGTCTGGTTCACGTTTATGCCCTAAATTCACATGTGTGCTGCTGTAATCCTAAGCAAAACTTGCAGAAAGAGTGGCATTAAAGAGGGAGGGGAGTACAGAGACTGGTCACGTTGTGTGACAGTAATACTGTGGCAGCCAGTTCAGAGCAGCGCTGCCTTCACCACCTCTCTGCACGTTACCCGTGGTCCTCGATGTCCTGCGCAGCTCTTGCTTTTCACAAGGCCTTTCTAATACACTCAGGGCTGCAGAGCCAAAACTGGCCTGGACAAAAAGCTTCGGTGTGCAGTAACAGACTCCCCAGCCCCTTAGTGAAGGAATCATCATTTCAAGACTGCCACAGTATATATTTAAAAGCAAGGAGGAATGGGGCCTGCAATAGTGCTGTACCTGAGAAATACTCTGGAATGCAGATCTCTAGATGTCTTCAGTTGCTTTTTCTCTCTCCTGTTCTGCTAGCCGATCAGTCTTGTGTTTCTCATGTCCTGGCTGATGGTGTTAGAGCTACCCTGAGCACTGCGTGTTTGTGCTGCTGCACTGACAACCACTGAACGGTCAAAGTCCAGTAGACAATCCCTTGTGCTGGGACTGCCACTGCTGCCAGGTGAGCTTTATTTGCCACACCTGGGTGAGACTGCTGCAGGCACAGCTCTCTGGGTCAGGAGGATGAAGTGGACGATGCTTCCGTGCATTGGCAGAAAGGGCTGTTGCTCTCCTGTTGTGGCAGCACCTTTCAGAGCAGCTTATCTCACTATCTGAGGAGCTTTTGGCTGATACGTGGTCGCTAAGCTGTGGTCTGTATATACTCAAGTGGTCCTCGTATCTCCTGGAGCCCTGCAGACCAGTTCTGCCCCGCCTGTGCCGGAGGAACAGGCTGTGCCCTGGGTGGGCTCTGCGAGGTGGCGTGTGCTCCAGTCTCGCTGTCTCTTATCAGATGTGAGATGTGGGACTGGCTTCAGGGAAGTCCATGTGGCCTGTCTCGATGGCAGGGTCTGATGAAAATGTCTGCTGCCTAGAAATCCTCTGCCTCTGTGGCACAGATGGTTCAGAGCTCAGCCCTGTCCTGGCGACCCTCTGGAGAGGACCAGCTGCCGTGTGGCCCAGATGTGTAGGCAGGGTATCGGTAGGGCTTCCCTGCCTTCTCCAGGGGCAGGAAAAGCAGCAGCGTAGGTTCCCCATGACTGCTGCCGTGTGCACAGGCATGCTTCAGGCTCCTCACAACCAGACCCCTCCTGGAGGTCCTCGCTCTGCCACAGCCAGGGACTCGCTTCCTCCCCCTGTGCCCTCCATGACCGATGCCTGGGTCAGAGGCAGCGTGGTGCTGTGTGAATGAAAGGATCCCAAGGCGAGGAGGGGGCTCGGGGGGAGCTGTCTGTGCAGCCATGTAGTAAACAGGCTGCTGGGTGATAGAACGAGTCCTGCTGGGTCTGCAGTCAGCCTGGCACAGGGGCTCCTTGGCACTGTTGATACCCCCACTTGGGTTTGCTCACCTGCTATTTCTGCATCCCCTGGACAAAGGCAAAAAAGAAGAAATGGCATATCTGAGTGTGGCTTTAAAGCCAAGCTGGACTCCTGTCAGTGAGAGCTCTCCACACTTGTAAAAATCTGTCATGGGGCTAGGATTATGCTGGTGCTTCTCTGATAGCCGCTGCTGCCTGCTCTGCTTGCTGTTCTGTGCTGCAGGGGTGCTGTGTGGCCTGGGATTTGGCTGGCAAATGGTTACACGTGGTCATGGGGAGGAGGCAGCTCTGTCTTCCAGCCTGCCTGTGTAGGCTCATGGAGGCGGACTTGGCTGGTTTGGTGGCTCTGCAGCCCTGGTTGTGCCCTGGTGAAGCTGTGTCAGCAGGGTCTGCTGGGGCCAAGGCAAGATCCAGTGGCAGAAGGAATCTGTTTGTGTCTCCGTTGCTGCCCAACCTGTGCAAGACAAGCTGGCAGGACGGGTGCTGGTACCCATGTGTGCTGCCCAGGAGTGTGCTGCAGAACACCGGGGACTCCGCTGCCACGACGGCTGAATTCCTGGAGCGGGGCCCTGACCTCAGAGCCTGGTCTTGGTGGAGACTGCAGGAGCATGGACGACGAGCAGAGATCCCAGGGCTCTGTGGGCTTGGGTTCCCTTTAGCTGTTGCACATCTCTTGATGTATTAAGCTCATTAAGCATTAGCCCTGATTAGTGAGGGTGTTGAGGGGGGATAAGCACAACCTGAGTCCTAGTACAGAGCAAAGGCACGCTGAACTGGTGGACCATTCCCTTCACTTCATCCTCTTTGTGGAAAAACGTGTGTGCCACTGCTACATGGGCACTGAGCTAGCAGGTGAGAGGCAAGGGGCCCTGCCCTGGGGATCGGGCACCCCCACCCTGTCAGAGCTGTAGTTCTGCTTCTCCTGGGACCATGCCCATGGCTTTTCTCTTCTCCTGCCTTTCTTGAGGCAGGACACTTGTTTTCTGGGGTCTCGGTTCTTGTTAATGAATTATCGCCTTGGGTGGGGAGAGGAGGGGAGTGCTCCCTTAAGCTACTGCCCTGCGCTAGCTGGATTGGAGACCTGCCTGAGTTCCACAGGACAGATGGACAGCTTGCTGGATGTGTGTCTGTGGAGCAGGGTGGAGTTCCCTATCACTGCTCCAACCTGCTTTAAAACCTGTGCTGAAAACTACTTTGGGGATGGTAGAGAGCAATTACAATGTCTCTTCTCGTACAAACAGAAGCCCCGGTAGTAGTTGCTGCCGATGGGTTTGGGAGTGTCTGTGGCTGCCGTTCTCTGTAGTGTCTGTTGTGTTTGCCTCCTGTAAGGCGACCTCTGCTGCAGCAGCCTGCGCTGAAAGGGGGAGATGATCAAATCGCTCAGAAGGCCAGCAGTGCAAGATACCGTATTTTTAAACCCCAGCATTCTTGGGATTCTTGGGTGGTGTCATCTGTGGCTTCATGCCTCTTAAATTTGTGACCTTCTACAAGTGGCTTTTTTTTTAAAAAAAAAAAAAAGGCAAGCTGCCTTGCCTTTCCAGTGTAATAGTTTTCAGTGTATAAGTGCTTATTATAATTTCTCTGCTCAAACATTGCTACGCATTCCAACTCAGAGCATCTCCAAGAAGCTCAAACTTCTGGTACATCGAAAAATCCAAAGTCCCTCATGTAAAAAGATCACAACCCTCTTAGCCTTTCCTTCACTGGTTAAACATTTCTGCTCCCCCTGAAAGTATAGGGACAAGGTCTCTAATCAGAAGTGGCTGCTAAATCTCGTGCAGTCCTGAGTGGCGGAGTACTGCCGCCTATGCCCTCCTGCCTGCGCTGTGCAGTCCCTGGTCCACCCAGCGTAGCTGCTCAGCGCTGTTAACTAATGCCCCGGTTCACCCTGAAGGCATCTCAGTCACGGGTGACCAGAGAACACAAATGGTTGTGCAGAGTATTTTCTGGTGCATTTCTGGATGAAAGCTGTCCTGTTAGTCTAAAAACACACAGCTGATATTCAAGGAGAGCCCTTTGCTTCTGTATTTGTGTTGGGGGGGCTCTTTGACTGTAACGTTTGAGAGGCACTGCCTTGAGTTTGAGGTCCTTTTCCTGCAGATAAGTCCAGTTCTTTTGTTTCAATAATATGCAGGAACTTACTGTACTTGGCAGTGGTCAAGCAAGTGCAGGTCAGTCCCTTGTTTCTTAATAGCAGGTCGCAGATGAATGCATAGGTGATAAATGCTGTCCTGCCAGCATAGCCTTAGAGATCTGCAAGAGTGCTGCGACCAAGGTGTACTGAACTGAACAGGAGCCACAGGTGACCCATCTTTAACAGCTCTCTGCTTGCTTGACCAGCACTTGCGAGTGGTTTCCCAGCTGGGAAGCCAAGACTTACTTGCACAGGTCTTTGTTTAATCCTGTAGCACTTTCCAACATGGAAGCACTTGCTGCGCAGTGGTTAAGGAGGAGGCAGCTGTGTTGGCTTCTCTGGCTGGATTGTGGTGGGGCTTTAGGGAAGCAGGTGTTTGTCAAAGCTAAGAAGTTATTTCTTTTCTTTTTTCTGCAACGAAATGCCAGATAGCTGAAATGTAGTCTGCAAACCTGGTACAGGCTGTACCAACAGGGAGCTGTTGTTGGGTCAAGCGTATATGTGGGTTGGATGGTGGGTGCTCCCAGAGGACGCCTGTGTGGGAAGAATGGTACTCCTTAGGGCATCTCCGCTCTATGTGCTTATCTCGCAGGTGAGTTGATGCTGTTCACTTCAAGTGGAAATAGCCACTTCCCATAGCTGTTTGGGTCAGGAAAAGTGACTTGGGTACAACTCCAAGTGAGGTCTGGTCATCTTCTGTAGCTGCTGGTAGGAACAGCTGCAGCTTGGTGGGGTTTCAGGGTACGACCCCAAGCTGCTTCAGTGGGAAGGATGAGCGTGCTGCCCCTCATCTCTCCTTGATCTCTGCTGCGGACCCACCTTCCCTCAGTGTGGCCTCTTTGGCGTGCTCCCTGATGTTGCTGCGATGCTCTTGCTTTGGGCTGGGAGTCCGGGGGCTGGTGTGAGGGGTGCCCCACTGCCTGTGGAGAGGGATGGGGGCAGAGAGCCCAAGGCCTTGTTGTCCATCCTGGAAACAAGCATCTGTCTTCAGCTGGTTGTATGGTGGGAGAGGCAGAAGTGTGGCAGTGGTCCCCTTGTCCCAGCTGTCACTCCAGCCGTGCCCAAGGAGGCTGCAGGGCTTGCTGCTCTGCCCACTGAGCTGTGCCAGGGCCAAAAGCTGAGGATGAGCAGGGAAATAACAAGGGGAATGTAAGCTTGAATTTCTCCACTGACCTTCAGAAATACTCGAGGTGATCTGGATGTCTGGGGCAGGAGCCGGGCTGTCGCGTGGCTGGGTTTAAGCAAGGCTGTAATGCAGAGGTGCCGGTGCTTTTCCCCTGGTGCTGCTGCCTGGGAGGAGCGCCTGGAGCGTGCTCTCGGCTGCCTTACGAGCCCAGCCTGGCTTGTGCATCAGCTCTGTGATCATAAGGAAACAGCAGTACCGTAAGCAAAGCTGAGGGGAGCTGGTGAGGTGCTGACAATGTTCCTCTTGGCTATCCGAGAGCTTCAGAAGGGCTTTGCTGGGCTGGTCGCTCTGTCGGTCTCTGGGCACGTTCAGCCCCCACGGAGGCGGCGCACAGCTCGGACTGTAAGGTGGGCGAGCTGCTCGCTCCAGGACGCCGCTGCTGTTGGGGGTTTGGACTGCAGCTTGTGGCAGGAGAGGCTGCAGCCCATCCCCGACTCCCAGCTCAGTCACGGTCACCACATACGTGCCTGTCGGGTGCCTGTCTTCCTCTGTGTAGTATTGAGGTGAGATTTTTTTTCTTTTTTCAAAGCTCAGTACTACTAAGATTTACAAAGGGAAAAGACTGATGGAGTAGGTATTTATAGCATTTCCATAATCAGTCTCTTTAAACGAATGCAGTCACTTAACTTTGCTTTCCAGGAGCGTGGTTTTGTTTAACCAGTGTAAGACTTCTTTTAAAATTTCTCCAGTAATCTAAAGACAGTCATTCGTTCAGAGCAAGCGATGGCATCTTCACATGGATTCCCCATCTTGTCTAGATGGAAATATTTTCCTGTTGACTAATAAAATTGGGGTAGGTTTCTCATCTGTGCCTCTAACCGAAGCAGGTATCGTGACCTTCAATCTGCAGAATACTCAAACAGCTTCTATACAGGCCAAATACAGATTGGAGGAGGCTTGTGTGCTGTGGCCATGGCTGTAAAGGCTAGAAATGTTTTGTTTTAGCAGAAAAATAAGATCTGAAGTGATTGCTGTGAACCATAAAATCAAAGATCTGTATTGTCTTCAGTAGCAATTGTAACTGGGGATCGTTTTTACTTGGACTCTCTACAAATAAAACATCCTGCAGTTCATTATAGTTTCAACCTTGAAGTGTTCTTTGAGCTGATGAAAATCAGAGGTCAGGCTGCTTGGAATGTGGCTGTTCCAGTTCCCTTGCTATTGAAAACTGCTTCTAAATGCAACTCCCTCCATCAGTGAGACCCTGTGGCAAACACAAGCCCAAAGACATGGGGCCAACATCTCTGAGGGTATAATGCAACTGATGGTGGTTCTCATTTGCTGCAAGATTATTGGGTTGTTTCATTTAAAAGACAAATGAGGTTGTCTTGTAGTAGGAGACATTATTTCAGAGCATGTTGCTTTATGCATGAGGAAATGAGGTCACTTCTTCAGACCTTCCCATGGAGAAAGGGGGGATGCACGGAGCAGGACAGTGATAGCAGTCTGAGCCCTGCTAATATGTTTGAGGGCAGTCGAACTTGCCTTCACACCGGACTGGGGCTTGGAGCCTTTGAGATAATTTAACAAAAACGGGGATGGCTTGAATAGGTCCTTGAAGTCACTGGAATGATTAGAAGTATCACCAGGCTGTATTGAATCAGCAATAGCCACAAAATAACTGGGCACTTCATGCTAGACGCATGCTTGAGGGCAGCTATGATATTTAAAACCAAATACCTTGGCTATTATCTCGGCGGTGCTGCCAGGTACTGAGCAGGTAAAGGACAGCCTGGTGGTGTCTGCACAGGGGCCTCTTAAGGCAGCGCTGGGTTTAATATTCTTTTATGACTCTTCTATGACTCTTACGTTTAGTCTTTCAAGAAGCAAACGCCCGGTTCTCTGGAAGGAGAGGGAGAGGATCACAGCATGCCCAGCTGGCGTGGGGGTCAGGAGGGCTCTCCAGGCTAAGGCTCTGAAAACGCAGCTCTTCTGCCTGGAGCTACATCAGTGGGTATTGCCCAAGCGCCTGAGAGCAAGGTAATGTCATGTGGAAGATGCTAATTTGGAAACATGCTGCTTTCTAAAAATAATTATGCAAGGAAGACTATAAACAGACAGCCCTCCCCCCCAAAAATCAATCATCCACAGCACAGTTGTGAATTCTAACAGCTTGCTTAAATACGCCTGAGAAGATCTTACGAGCAGCAAGCGTCTAGTGCTGCAGAGCTGGAAGCTGAAGCAAAACTTCTGCATTTTCTTGTTCTTCTGCACCTTTTTGGAGTGTGGCTGATGTTCACAAGCAAACTTAGTTGATGGTGCTGCAGGATAAGACGTGTACCTGCTCCTATGCCCGCATGGATTGTAGTTCCACGTTACAGCACAAGCTGATTTTAAAATATAATAGGCCATGACCTGCAGCAACTGAAGAGCAGATTCATACCCTGTTGAGCTGTAGCCCTTTGGAGGGGGTAAGTCAGCAGCTGGAATGCTCCTGACTGGGGGGATTGACCTCTGAGCCATGAGGGCATGCTGCCTGCTCAGTCTGTCCAGTAACATCTCTCTCCTACAGAAATACCGGGATGCTTTTGGCTTCCTCAATAGCTTGTCTCTTCCCACAGATGCAAGAAATGCTCTAACTTAGCTCAGAGCTGTATTGAGAGAGAAGGGCAGACTGTTCTAGATGGGCTTACTCTGACTTTTGCTTTCAAAATCCATTTTAGATAAGGTGTGGTTTCTGGGTTTGCACAGTCAAAAGTCCCTGTTCTGTGGTTGCAGAGGGCTTCAGTGGAGTTAATTTGCAATTGCGCTAATCAAAGCATCCCCAGTTCTTCAAGGCTCCTGATCTTTTTGTGTTTCATTTGCAATGTTTCTTAGAGCCATAAACTTGTTTTTATAGCTCACATAGTCAACCCTTTGACCACATGTACATTAACAGGGGCATTTTTTTGTTGGTACTATGTGATTCCCTTCTAGCAAAATTTGGGATGCTCTTCAGCTGAGCCAGATGGCATGAAGGGATCCCCAGGAACAAGACAAGGGGATGCTGCAGTTTCCCCCTGTATATAGAGCAGCACAAACAGTATTTGCACTGTCGGTGGGTGGAAGGATGAATTTGGATCTAGCTTATTGACTCTCAACACCACTGATCTTCCCCAGGAAACTCTACTGCCTTTCTGTGCTGATGTGCTGCCCTCCCCTTATCGAGCACCGAAGCCAGGCAAAACATCAGATAGCAATTGATTTGCTTTCCCCAATTACATTACAGCCCTGTGGGTGTAAACAGCAGCTGGGAAACTTGAGCCGTGCTCCTGGTAAACACGCCAGCAAAACCACCGCAGCCCTCCCACCGGTTCAGCTCCGAGCGGGACGGTGGCAGAGGCTCACTCCTAGGTGGCAGGGGACCCCCGGCAGCTGGGGCGCCGGGGCTGGGCACCCTCCCTGGGGAAGAACAGAGGCCGTGTGGAGTGGGAAGACAAGGCATTTAATTGGAGGGCCACACAGGCAGGCTTTCTCATCTGCCCATTTAGGTGGCTCTTGCTTGTCCTAGATAATAGTTGCTGTAGCCCCCGGTACAGTAGCGCAAGGCAGTGTTTGCTTTGGTGGTGCAGCCACAGCTTTTCAAGGGGTACTTCTGCGGTCGCTCTGTTCAGGCTGCTCCTGCACTGCTCTGTTGGGATGGGTTGTACAAGACCGGGCCTAAGACTTACCCTAGAAATTGCTGTAGCTATTTAAGATGGTGCTCTCCGGTCAGACAGCCCTGGCAGGGTGACTGTGTGGGTACTCCTCATCCACGGGGTGCTCAGTGGCTGCTTCTCTGTGGCTGACGGGGCTCTGGCCGCCTGCACCTCTGGCAGCGTGTGTCTGTGCGGCTCTGCTCCGGAGGGCAGTGACGAGTGCCTGAGCAGCCAAAGACGCGGGCTGCTCTCGCACTCTCTAGTGCATGTCTAGGGTTGAACTTTTTCCAAAGGCTTCAGCGGTGGTGTCCTGCACGAGCAGGTCTTGGTGGCAGATGAGCTATTTCAGCACGCACCCAAGAGGCCGTTCAGCTGCACAGCCGGGGGTTTTCTGTGATGGGACAGAGCTCTTGTAGCTGTGCTCACGTGAGCACAGCTACACCTGTGCAGCATGCTGTGCTCCGTGTCAGGGAGGTGTAGTCAAGATTTCTGCTGTAAGGGCAGAGCAGGTGAACATCTGTAACAAGACAAGTGTTAACTTGATCAGATCTACAGTACCTGAGGAGGCTTTGGGGGGTGTCCAGCAGAGAACGTGGGGAAAGAGGGAGCGATGGTGCAGTGGCTGTTGCTTTAGCACCTCCATGTCTCCTGCTGTGCTGGTGGTTTGTACATTTGCACAATGAACCAGGTCCTGTAAAGCAACACCCGTGGGCAAAGGTCAGCTCTGGGGTGCAGCTCAACCTGTGCTTGCATGAGTGGTGCCATCTGATCTGGTGCCTCTGAAAGAGGCATCCCAGTGGCGAGCTTGACTTGCGTGGAGATGCCAAACACTTCTGAGCTGGTGCTGTTCGAGCATCTGCAGCAGGTCCTGCTGCTGTCCTGAGCGTAGGGGCTTCCACCTGCGTGGGAAAGGTGACGAAGTGGGACTGCCGTGTAGGAAGCGAATGCCAGTGCCCTTCTAGTCATCAGTTAGTGACGAACTTGCAGTGCAGTTGCACGCTATTTACATGACCGAGTAAGTATTGGCTAAAGGATGTGTGTAGCTGTGTTTTGGCATGTAAATTTGCCAAGTTGAAGCACTTGCATCTGACCTTCTAGGAAATTACTGTAGGTGTTTTTGAAGTGCATAGTAAGTTCCTGTTCTGGCTGGAGACACGGCAGCTGTGGGCTCAGGATGCTCTAAGTGGTTTACACAGCATGTGCCAGCGCTGGGGACTGGTCAAGCTGAACCATAACCCAGTCCCCAGTAGCCTGTCCTGGTTATTTTTCAGCTCTGTGGTTCCCTACTGCAAGTCCCTCTTGCAGCCATGCGGGCCATGTGTCAAAAGGTGGTGTAAGGGCTGGGGTGAGCAGTTGGGATAGGTCCCACTCTTGGGGCCATCAGGACACTGCTCAATTTGTGCTGGACTTGGTGTGCTGGGGGGAACTGGTACAGGGGTTTGTGCCCTCCTGAGCTCCTGTCTGGATTCACACTGAAAGGCAGCTGGGTTGGCAACCCCGTTGTAGGCTCCTTAGTTCTCCTGTAGCAGTAGCACTGTTATGGTGCTTCTTGGCATCTTCGGGCATATAAGTGCTTTTGGAAACAGACCTCCTCCTGCTCTGTAACCCCTCTGTAACCCCTTTTAGTTCCTTCTTTGAAGTGGAACTTTAGCTGTTAATTTGGTAAATATCAGGATGTGTAAATATAGGCATGTGTAAATGCTGTCAATAAGGCACATGGTGTAGCTGTGGGATTCCTCCGCAGGGAATACGGCTGAGCTCCCAGGGATGCTAGCACCGGCTCTGACCCCACTGGAGACTGTGAGGCAGCTGGGACACCCCTCCTGGGCACCCTGCGAGTGTGGTCAACCTCTGCTGCAGGCAGAGGGACCTGTCTGGGGAGGAAAAGGAGCCGCCGGGAGGCTCATGTCACCTGAAACACCCCTTCCCATGCCTGTAATCAATTCGGATCAGGTTCATTTGATACTTCTCAGTTAATTGTGCTAAAATCATGCTGGGAACAGAAGGCACCCTGTGGTGGGCTGAGCCAAACTGGTTGTGTCCAATTGCCCTGAAACCTGCAGCGGCCCTGATCCTGCAGCTCCCTTCCAGGGGCGTGGGATTGTAGGGCTCGGCACGCCGCAGGCACACGGACCTGCAAGCCCCTTGGGAGGAACCCGGCAGCAGCACTGGGTTTCCCACTCCAGGAGCGTGGCCCTCCCAGGAGGTGAAAGGGTGGCTGGGCAGTGCTGTGCAAGGAGGGACGATGATGTGAGCCTCTCCGGTTACGCCTTGGAGCCGGGCAGTGTTATATGTGATAAAGCTCCTCTGCACACCCATGAAGAGGCTCAGACAGTAGCAGGAGGGGGAGCCCAGATCATCCCCTGCTGGGCTACTCCCAGGTCCATCCCAGAGGCCATCAGCCCGTCACAGGCCCAGAGCAGGGACAAGCAGGGACACAGAGTGGCAGGTGGGACCCCAAGCCAAGGACCCCTGAGCACTGAACACCCTGTCCAGGCCCCTCCTGGGGTTGTCCCAGCAGAGCCTCAGCCCCGGTGTCCGGGCATGACCCCCATCACCATGAGCCACGGGGAGCAGCTCTCCAGATCACCTTTTGGACTAAGGAGGTTGCTGCCAAGGGCTGGGACACGTTACGGGGTGCAGGGGAAAAGCAGTTTGGGATTGCACAGGACTTAGCGGGATGCTTAGGGGAGGAACCAAAGGTGGGACAAGAAAGGGGTTTTGGTGACTTGGGGAGGAACAGGAGTGGGCAGTACAGGGGTAAGGGGATAAAAGGGCTCAGTTGTGTGTAGGCAGGTGGCTGGTCAGGGCGCTTGTCTGGCCATGCCCTGCCCAGCGCAGTCTGTCCTGTCTGGACAGCAACTGGAGTGGGACTTCGGCCTCAGGGGCTTGTATGTCCAGGGCCAGGAGCTGAGCAGACTGAGTGCCTAAGCGCAGCTGCTGCAGGATCCACCTTGCACGTATTTTTTCACTAATGGACTTCCATCCTGTCAAGCCAGAGACAGGAGCAGATGAGGCCATTGCTGCTGTCCGTGTTCATGTGGGCGTTCTGTGATCTGTGTGCTCAGCCACATATATATCTGTACATGTAGTGGATACGTGTGCCTGCTGGGAACACATCTTCAGCCTCACTACTGGTTGCATTTGGGGACATGGAGCAGCAGTAGCCCTGCCACTCTTGGGCTGTTGCATCCAGATGATGTATTTTCCTCCAATGCGTAGCAGCTGGGTTTTTAAGGTACTTCACAAATGTTTGTTCCTACCATCAGCATCTAACAAACTCTATGGCTTCTTTCCATTTTTATAGGAAAAAACACCACCCTGGTCCAGACACTGAAACTTGTCAACTGATGGGACAAAGAGCTGAGACACTTGGCTGTACTAGGACACTAGAACATAGGGTTTAGCCAAAGAAAATTTCCCCAACGTGGAGGCTTACACCTGCCAAACCCTGTAGCATTCTTGGGAGGCTTTTCTATACCTCTTCTCCATTTCCAGCCTTTCACATGTCATGGTATTCCTTTTGACTTCTTTTGCAAGCTAGCTCTGGCTCTGCCTTCCGCTTCCCCTTATGCTTTGGTTTGGGTTACCCAGTGTGAGCTGTTGGCTGTAGGCTGTTCTGCATTTCTGCCTCCAGCTTCTACTTGGAGGCTCCTCTTGGATGTTGTGACTGACCTGCTTTTTCTTTCTCTTTTACTGTATCTTTCTCTCTCCCCCCAATCTGTCTTTTGCGTTCTTCGTTCTTCCCACCTCCATTACTGCAGGTTCATCATGCCTAGTGGCATATAAAAAGACTCCACCTCCTGTCCCACCTCGGACCACATCAAAGCCGTTCATCTCTGTCACTGTGCAGAGCAGCACTGAATCGGCGCAGGACACCTACCTGGACAGCCAGGACCACAAGAGCGAGGTGACCAGCCAGTCAGGACTCAGCAATTCTTCGGACAGCTTGGACAGCACCAGGACACCCAGTGTGACGAGGGGAAGCGTTGTGACTCCAGCAAGAGAGACTCCGGAGTTACCCCAGAAAAATGCAACTTTGAAAAGCGACAAAGGGACTCTGACTAGCGAAGAGCCTAAAGTGGAGAATATCCCCAAAAGAAAGCTGTCGTCTATAGGAATACAAGTATGGAATAGTTTGTTCTCCTTTGTCCTAAGGAATGTCCTTAACCCATCCATTTAGCGTGTGCATTTTGTGTGACCAGGTGTGCATCTGAATGGCACAGAATAGCAAGAGAAACTAACTGCCTTGTCAGACTAACTTCCCGCGTTCCCAGGGGTGGAATACAGCAGAAGCTTTCTATAGCAGACCAGAAAGGGCTGAGTTCTTTTAGTACAAAATTAAAATGTTTCATAAGGCAGTGGAGCCATGTTAACTGGGTGAGTCCCTCTGAAGGGGCCTTTTGCTGCTAGTATTCATGTGCTCTGTACTATGTATTACTTAACATCAATCTGCTCCTTGTCCACCACGGTTCTAGGGACAACTTTCTTCGGAGAGGTGGGCCCTTCTGCTTGGCATCCATGTATATGTGCTGCTGCAGTGCGAAACGGTCCCAGGGCTGTAGGCAGGAGGGAGCAATTCCTTGCTGTCCACTGTTCCTAGCAGGTTGCTGCTTCTCTTGCTGGAAGCATTTAACTCTGTGGAAATCGATGGAAATGAGCTGTTGATTATATAGTCAAATGACAACCCATTGAGTAGCACAAATCCATGCTTTATTCAGCAGAAGTTAATTCATCTGCAATTGTACACTTCTTGTGGACAGATGTCCCATTACAGATGGCTGGCTGCTGCGAGCACTTGTTCCGTCCCAAAGCGCTGGCTCAGTGCTGCAGATAGGAACTTGAGCACTTGGGCAAGTCCAAACGCAGGGTCTGGGCTTGAGCCACCACATGTGTGTGTGCTGAATAAGTTCTCCACTGGCTTTACAGTAAGGCTAGCTGGCCAGTTAGGTGCATGTGGTATGAAGGCTTTTCTGCAGGGCTAGTGGGGCAAAACCCATGCTGACAGGGCAGCAAGGCAGGAGAACGCACATTGGAGAGTCTGACTGCCTTCCTCTCCCTTTTCTGAGCTGGTTCCCAAGCCACCTGCCCCACAGCCTGGATTTCCTTCCTAAAACCTTCTAACCCTCTTACCCAGAGCTATGGAGGGTGTCAATCCCTGGGAGAGAGGAAGCTGGGCTTTGCTGTCAGTCTTAATCAGATCGCTGCCCTCTCTCGAATCTCCTGGCCGTTGCCCGTGCCGGATGCCGCACATGCAGCTGCTCCCTCAGGGTGACACGGCCCTCCCCAGCGTGCCACAGCCACGCGAACAGCGGTGGGCGGCAGAGCCGAGTGCTCTCAGAGCAGGTACCTGGCAGCAGCCCGGCAGGGTGCAGTCCTGATGCTCAAGCGGAGGCAGAGCTGAGCGGCAGCCTTGTGCCTCTCCTAAGCCGGCCCTGCAGTTGGCGTGTGGTGTCAGCATGCTGTGTGTGTGTGCAGCGCTCCTGGTCTACTAATGTGAATTCCAGCAGCAAGTTCTTGTGTCTGTTTTTGTCTGTATTTTTTTTGTTTAATAAGGTTGACTGCCTTCAGCCAGTGGCAAAAGAGGAGCCTCCTCCACCAGCCACCAAATTCCAGTCCATCGGGGTACAGGTAGAGGACGAGTGGCGGTAAGTGAAAGACGCAAGCTTTTGTAGTTCCCTTTCTTTTAAATTGCGCTTCCCCCACTTTCGCTTAGACCTTCCCCCCTTCTTTGTTCCAATATGAGTGGTGTTGATTGGGGGCCCATGGAGAGCTCTTCCTCCACAGCACACACCCGCTGCAAAAAGCACTTGTTCTGTAAACAGCCAAGTCAATGGGAGTTTGAAATTTAAAAACAAAAAAAAGTACAAGATGTAATTACAGATGTGCGTCAGTCCTCTCGTCTGAAAGGCCTATTGCAGTAAGCAGGCAACCTTATAATTTTGTCTGTCTGAATGTGTGGTGTGTGTTTGTGTGTGAGGAGGGGCAGGGCGGGCAGGGTGAGGCTCAGCTGCAGGCATAATAAACAAATGCATTTCGCTGTCAGCGTGTGAGGCCGGCCAGGTTGAGTTCTGCTGTTTAGTGTTTGCTTTTGATCTCTCTAGAAACAGCCACTCTCGCAGCATGTCCTCCAAACAGGACACAGACTCTCACACACAGGAACTTAATAACTCTAGCTGTAAATCATCTGAGAGAAGCCTCGCTGAGTGCCCCCAACACAACAACTCCGTTGGTGTTGATGCCACTACCAGGCAACCAGCCAAGCCCTCACAGATTAAGAGAAACCTCTCCTATGGAGAAAACAATGACCCAGCCCTGGAGCCTTCCTCTCTCCCTCCTCCTGACCCCTGGCTTGAGACGTCCTCCACCTCGCCATCAGAACCCACGCAGCCAGGAGCCTGCCGGCGGGATGGGTACTGGTTTCTGAAGCTGCTGCAGGCAGAAACAGAGCGGTTAGAAGGCTGGTGCCGCCAGATGGACCAGGAGACCAAAGAGAACAATCTCTCTGAAGAAGGTAGGTGTTGTCAGCCTCTGGACACGAGACGGGAGCAGCCTAGCAGCTCCTCCCTTGAGAAAGAGTTGTAACTGAGTGTTGGATCAGCTTTCTGCAGTTAAATTGCTGATAGCCCACAGAGTAAGGGCAGAACATGGATATGAGTATGGGGCAAGGAACACTTTCTCCTTGGAAAGGATAAGGTAACTTCTTCTAGCAGACGGGGTAAGAAATATGTGATGCAGCATAGAAGACTTGCAGGGGATGGCGCAGCTTCTGACCATTCAAAACTGCTAAAAGCTTAAATGGATGGCTTTCAGGGAGGCTGTGGGATCTTTCTCCCTGCCTAACCCATTGTACTCGAGCAGGCAGGTGAAAGTTTAGTTGGCAGCGGGGCAGAATGAACGTGACTTCTGAGCTTGTTTGATCTGTTGAATCTGTGGACTTGTCTTCACAGCAAAGAGGAGGTTTCTTCATATGGGAAGGCTTCACTGAATTTGTACTAAATACACCAAAAGCACATGCACAGGGAACACAAGGCCATTTAATTTTACTGGGTTCGGTCCCAATTGGGCTTGTTTCATTACTTTCAAATGAGTTGGCAAAACCTACACTGCTTGCAGAGAAAATCGTGCCTGTGGTGCATACAGAGTGACAGAAGTGGGTGACTAGGCTGCAGAGGGCAGGATCTTTGTTTTGAGTCTGGTTGATTTTTTTTTTTTTTTTTTAAATACCTGAGAAAGTTGAAATAATGGTGAGACTCAGCTATAGCTCACTGTCACTGCTCGGGCTTGGGGAGCTAATCTCTAATCCTATTGCACTAAGATGCTGCCTGGCTGCCAAGCTGGACAGGCAGTGCCAGGGCTCTCCCTGCCCCAGGGGATGCCCTTGTTTTGCCTGTGGCAAGAGGGCTCTGGCAAGAAGAGACACCAAGACGAGCATGGCATCGTATCTGTGACCTCTGAGAGCAATCTCCCAGTAGATTCTGCAACCAAGAACTTGGTGGGTACAGAGAGCGCCCAGCTTACACTTGTCCCACCAAGATCTATAAACGCTCAGAACTGATTCAGTAGGTGCAGCACAGCGGGGAGGAGAAGGGGAATCAGTTCATCCCTGTTCATGGTGCAGTTTGCGTGTGCTGTGGGTGTCTCAGCCCTGCCTTTGGAAGGGAAAAGCCCATACAGTGTTTTTTCCATTAATGAGCAGAGGAATGTTGCCGTACCCAGAAGCTTCTTGGAAAACCCACTAAGAGCAGCATGAAGTCCTGGGTATTAAAAGCCCTAGCCTGCCAGTATTGTAATTTCTTCTGGTAAACAGAGGTTGGAGACAGTTCTCCTACCCCTTGCCACCTTAACCTCCCGCATGAGCGGAAAAGCAGGCTGTGATCTGCAAGCAGGTGCCAGCAGATCTGCTTGCCGAGATTGTGCTGGTGGCTCATCTGATGGGCTGAGGGCAGTTTAAGGTGCTTTCTGCAAAGTCATGTGATGTTCTCAGTCTGGCCTGCTTTTGACCTGCTCTAGAAGGAGCAGTAATAGATGGCAAAGACAGACGTAGATTATAGTTTCAATAAATCTTCTTTCCCTGAGAGCAGTTACTTCCTTGGGGGTCTCTGAAACGCCTTTTCTAATGAATCAAGAGTGTTTCTTCGCTCCAGAAACACTTGAGTTCATTGCTGCATTTAATAGTCTGTTCAACTGAGGTCTTCCTCTTTTTCTCTCCCCCATAGTCTTAGGAAAAGTCCTGAGTGCAGTGGGCAGTGCACAGTTACTAATGTCACAGAAGTTCCAGCAATTCCACGGCCTCTGTGAACAAAACTTGGTGAGTCTGGATCTATTTCTCCTGTTTTTTTGGGAGGGGGATGTATCTGTTTCAACAGCACTACAGGAACAGGATCAGGTATTAACAGGCTCCTGTCACTGTAAAAGCAAAGCCAATGCAGCTGTAGCCTACAGCCTGACCACTGTGCCACGATGGATGAATGCTGATGTGGAACAGCAGCTGAGCAGTGGGAGGCTGATGGCCTCAACCTCCCTTCTGAATAGGCACTTCTTGGGCTGAGTGTTTGCAATTCCTTCTGCTGCTTACGTGAGCACAGGGGAATTTTCCTGAACTGCTGATCGGGGCATGCTGAATACACTGAGTCTCTCTGTGGGTCTGAATTGTCAACCAGCCGTACTGCTGTGTGTCCTGGAAACTACCTCTTTCTTGTTACTTCTAAAGGGCTTTTTGAGGTGAACCACTGAGGTTTTGCCAAACGGGGGGGAATGTTTGAAAAGTCTACTGTTCTCCAAACTTGCTTGCTTTGCATGTAGATTGTGTGGATGGTAAAACTGTCCCAACAGGATTGTCCCTCGCCGGTCGCAAAGCGCGGTTTGAATCAGATCTATTCAAATGTAATACGAGGGTTTGCCCTTGCCGAGAGCTGAACAGGCCTATGTGGGGATGGATGGGAATCTGTGTGTTGGTTTTCCCCTCAAGCTTTATCGTGTATGGATTTTGCAAACTTCCTAAGGGGAATTCACCTCTGTACTTGCAAAAAAAAAAAACCTAGAGAAACTCCAGGAGGAGGAGAAGTGCTGAGCATCTGCTTGCTGATCTCTGGCTGATCGCAGCTGAGAGATCAGCAGCACCACTAGCTGCCAGGCTTTCAACAGAGCTTTGTGTTGAGGTCTTGCTTTGATGCTTTGTGCTGAGTTGCTCAGATCTGATCCCATGCTTTCCTGAGACAATCCAGGCCTATGATGGCAGTTCACATGTCTCAGAACTGGGAAAATTCTGTTCTTGGGAGAAACTTAAGCTACTTAAAACTTTTCAACCTAGCCCAAGAAATACTGATACTTTCAGATTGTTTTTGGGGGGATGTAGCAAAGTAATTTTGCTCGTGAAAGCTATATTGGCTTCTTTGGATTGCTGTATACTGGCATGCAAGTTCTCCAGGTAGAGCTGTGCTTTGCATCGTGTTGGGTCCGTTTCCATTATTATCCACCCTGAAATCAGGAAATCTGTGTAAGAAACCAGTGTTCTAGCTCTGAATCACGTGCTGGGGACCTTCAGTTGGAGGTTACTGCTGTGGGATTAGCACTAGCTGGGGAAGCCTGGGGGAGAATGGAGCTATTGCTTTCTGCTACAGAGGGTGTCTTTTTCAGGATTCTTCTTCAAGCTCCTATAGAAGAAATACAGTCAGGATCTCTTCTGATCTTTGCAGAAATAGTTTTGGCTGTAAATGATGGCACTGTGTCTCTGCATATTTAGGGTTGGTGTCTCCTGTGGGTTCTTGACGTTTCAGTTGTCAGGCAGGTAGACTTACAAGGGGCGAATATGTAAGCTGTGCAGACTGCTCTGCTTGTCAGGAGGGTATATTCTTTCTGAAAGGTGAGGTTTTTTTTTTTTATGCTTTCCCTTCTAGAACCCTAATGCCAATCCCAGACCCACAGCCCAGGACCTAGCTGGGTTTTGGGATCTCCTGCAGTTGTCCATTGAAGACATCAGCATGAAGTTTGATGAGCTGTACCACCTGAAAGCTAATAGCTGGCAATTGGCAGAGACACCGGAGAGAAAGGTGAGTGTGAGGCAGTTGAGAGCGGCCAGAGCACCTCGCGGACGTGTCGGGTATCTGAGGTCTGTTTTACCACATTGCACTTGCACAGTGTAATCTCGCAGCCGTGCAATGCACTGAGACCATTCCTCTTGAGTAACAGTGGAAACAATTTTGTGCAAGGGGAAAAAGTGTTACGATGGAGAGAGACCAGAGCGATGAGTGGTGTAAGCTTAAAGCAGTGATACAGAGGCCTCTAGTGTTACAAGCACTGTATGAATAGGTTTTAACTATTCTTTGTGTCCAAGTAGTATGAAAAACACCTACTGGAACCTTTTGAAAATGCAGCACAGGCTGTGTCCCTGGCCCAGGCTTCCTGACTAGACGTGAGGGTAGGAAGGAGGACTATGGCTCTGGGCAGGGTGGCATATTAAAATTTTGCAGTTCCAGATCAAGCTCAGTCTTCGTGCTGCCTGTGCTGTGCTCTCACCTATAGCTGGGCCAGACACAGTCTGCAAGCTCCAGTCCACTTCACAGAAGGCCTCTGTACCATGAAATACAAAGGGCACATTTCTAGAAATTGGAGAAGCTGATTTTCAGTGTCTTGCTCAAGAACTGCTCCTGGTTCTTTCACCTGACAGTCAATCTCATCGCTTAGTCTCTCACACCATAAGAGTCCCCACCATATCAGAGAGCAAGCTTCTGTATGTGCATTTTTATTTTATGTTTGGGTTTTTCCTTACTGTCTCCCTAAAGGAAGAGAAGAAACCACCCCCTCCAGTGCCAAAGAAGCCAGCCAAGTCCAAATCCCAACTGAACCGGGACAAAGCCTCTGATTCAGACAAGCAGCGCCAGGAAGCTCGCAAGCGTCTTATGGCAGCCAAGCGGGCTGCCTCCGTCCGGCAGAACTCGGCCACGGAGAGCGCAGATAGCATCGAGATCTACGTACCTGAGGCACAGACCCGCCTTTGAGCAAAGGGGCAGAGGAAGGAACCGTGTGGTTTTTATAAGTCATTAAAAAGGAAAAAAAAAAAAAAAGGTTCTCTCTAAACTAGTGTGATTTATTCAGTCTAGAGACAATGAGCCATCCTTGAAAAGGGCTCCTGAGTTGGCTTTTTTCTCTCAGCTTTAAGTAATGAAGATTTTAAAAAAAAAAAAAAAAAAAAAAAAACACAAACAAAAAAAGAAAAAAATACCCCTCGTTTTCTCACTGGCTGTGGTGTTGCTGAATGGACTGAACAGACTCCTGGAAACTCCAGCCCCTCGACTTGGAACTTCAGTCTTTTTACTCGTTCTATCTAATGAGAATTATTAGCTTGTTTACAAGAAGAGGACAAGAAAACATGAAGCCTTGAGCACTTGCCATGCTGTGTTCTTCCTCCTCCTCAGTTCTGTTCTTCCTTCTCATCCTTTATTTTTTTCCTTCTTCTGCTCCCTTTATCCCACCTTTTGCATGGCTTCGTTTACCGTGTTAGAAATAACCTCTCTTCCACAGAGCTCCCGCAGAGAACACCCATTCAGCGTGTACTACTGTTGCACTCTGCTAGCAAGCAGCCTTTCTTGGGGTTTTTTTGTTTTCCTTCTGATGGGGATAGTGGGGTGGGGGCAGGACGGGTGGGCAGGGGCAGGGCAGTGGGTTTGTATTCCTCTGTTTTATTGAAGTGAGAGGGTGACAGGGTCTGTGGAATGTAATGCAGAGTTGTTAAAATGCAGCCCAGAAGCAAATGTGCAATAAGGTGGCAAAGGGGGAAGGGGCAGCGCTTGGCTGGCTGATCCCCAGAGCAGTACCCTACTCCGGGCACAGGAGGGGAGCTGAAGGACCACAGAGCAACGACGGGCACGATCCACACATGCTTCACTTTGATTTTTCTCCTCTTCCCTTTACAAAATTATTTTCCTTGAATCGCTTGTTGAGAAAGAAGCTGCTACACTGGGGGACCTGTTTCAAAGCGGGCTGGGGAGAGTGTGACGGAATTTCAGGGTGGGAGGACTGGGTTTTGTACAAAGAGGAAGGCACAGGTAGCTGGTGGTAGGCTGCCTGCCTGTATGTATGTGTACATATGCACATATACACTTAGTAGTACCTGTACATTTAATTCATACACACGTATACATGCCCATACGCACAGTGCAGACGGTATACTAAAAGCACCTTGGTGAGAATGGGCATATGTATAGCATATATTTTTACATGTACTATATCTAGATGTGTTTGTAAAAGTGTGTGTAAAAATATATACCCTGTGTGTAATCAGATGACTATTTTTTCCTTATCTCCCTGCTCTCTGGGTAGAGGAAGGATTGCTAAATATTTTTTAGCCCATTTTCCTCTTTGTAGGTCTTCTCTTCAGTCTGGCTTCTTGAAGCCAGAACTGCCACCACCGAATTCTTTGCCACCCCCTCAAAATAAGCATTTGGCCCTATCCTGAGTGATCTTGCTGGGGATTTTTTTTTTTTTTCTTCACTTGCTTGAGTGAGTTGGGAGATTGTGTGTTACTTTCACAAGGGTGGGGGTAGAATCCTAAAGTTTCAGGGAGGGTGTTGGTGATCCAGAAGGCAAAAAATAAATAAAAGTGAAATCCTGAATGATGTCTGAGTGACCATTGTATACTGTGCAGTGTTGTCCATGCATAGGTGCTCTTAGAGACTTGTGCTAATCTACCATAACTCTCAAACATGGAATTAGATTCCCATCAAAGCTTGGCCATAATGTAACTCAAATTCAGCCTTGTGGGTAGAGACACTGACTTGTTGGGTTGTGCTGTCGGGTTTTTGGGGAGGATTGTAAAGATGCAGTTTTAGGGATCTCTAGCATTGAAATTGGGAACACCAGGGAAAGATGGTGGTTTTGTTGTTGTTTTGGGGGGGTTTTGGGTTGGTTGGGGGTTTTTTTTCAAATTTTCTCTTCCAAAAGTAGCTGAGGCTGCTGCTGGGGAGCTGGCCTGAAAAGATGCTTTTCCCAGGCTGGCGATCTGCGGGCAGCAGCCGATCTCACTGAGTTGTCCAATGATCTTCTTCAATCCCCTGGGCTGAGATCACTCTTCGTCATCAGTCAGTGGCACCGGGCCCTTGGGGTGCGTCTTGTGGGCTGCAGCCAGGACAGACGAAGCAGGGCATCGATGCCGGCTATTCCGTGTGCGCGGGTCTCTGGGGTGAGGCCGGGTAGCGGAGGCAAGCGCGTGTGCCTGCCAGACTCTCATTTTGTTTCCTGCCATCTCGGAGGAGAAGAACTTACAGCAGCAAGGACAGCTGGCTGACTTACCGTAAAAAAATAATAAACAAATGCAGTCTGAATTTATAGCTGCCTGCCGTCTCTCTCCCTCTTTGTTCTCAGCAGCGGTATCCATCGTAGTGGGCTGCCTCCCTGCTGTTCTGGGGCATGGTGTTGAGCTTCAACTGCTGGTGCCCCCGGCAAGATGGCTGCCGTGTTGGAGGGTGGTGGGGTGGGCGGGGCAGCACAGGGACTGGTGCTGCTGGTGGCAGTCCCGCCCCCTCTTGCAGCCTCATAGGCCACTTGCCTGGAAGTCACGCCCTCTTCCAGTCATGTGGCCTGTGGTGATTGGCTGGCAGGACCACAATCCCCCCCACACCCCCCCCCCGTGGTTTACCTGGAAGTACATCAGCGCGGAGGGCCCTTCCCCTCCTATTTTTTACCTATTTTATACCTGTGGTTTTATGGCTATATATATTTAATCTCTACAGCTCTATACATCTACATAGATACATATTAAAATCTATACACATGTATACAAATATGGAAGAATATATTTGAAAAATATATATTTATACATATTTATACGCACCTTTATATAAACAATTCTATCTCTACGTACATCTTATACAAATGTATGTATTTTTATATCTGAGCACTTCTGGGCCCAAAGGAAGCGGGCAGCCAATCATGGGGCTGCCTGAGAACACGTGGGTATGATGGGGTCAAGAAATAGCTGTCAACCAATCACAGATCGGCATGACGTTTAACAAAATGGCTGCTCCCTGCCATAAAATGGCGGGTGAAACAAAATGGCTGCCCCCTGCGCATATACGGGGTGGGCCTGCTGTGTCAAATGTACTTCCGGGTAAGCCAGTAGGCGGGGTGGCTGGTCCCTCCAGCCAATCACAACAGACCGTGTGACTTATGAGGCGAATGGCCGCTGAGGCTGCTGGGAGGGGGTGGGACTTCTGGTGGAAGCAGTAGGCGGGGCACCCGC
>VYZW01039465.1:20046-137615 GCA_013401315.1 Balaeniceps rex | reverse complement strand
TGGCGGGGCAGCCCCGCCTCCTCCCGCCCTCCCCGCTCTGCGGCACTCGCGGGCCGGAGCAGGGCCCGGCGCGGCCCTGGCGGCTGCCGGCGGCTGAGGCAGCGCGGCGCGGGGAGCTTGCCATCGCATGACGAGCAGCGGTGGCCTGTGGTAAACTAGCTCTTCATCTGAAGTAGAAATGAGCTGATTCCCGCCCTCCCCCCCATCATTGTGGTCACCTACTCTTGGGAGAAGATTGAGGCCTTGAAGTCGTTGTCAGCCCCGCTGCTGCTGTTTCTAGAGAAGGTTCTGCTTTAAATTAAATGTAGTCTTGAACTTGGCCTCTTAATTAAATGGGTTAAAAATCTGAGTATTGGATCGTACGTGGCAACGGATTTGTGACTTCTCGGTGGGTCCGAGGTGAGAAATTTTCAGAGCAAGTTTCTGTCTTTTAGGAACCTTTAAAAATGCCGACCCTAAAGAAATAAAGGGTTCCTTTGCCAGTAATTTTATTGGAGTTAGAACTGAATGCAGGGTGGACCAGCTGGGTCTTTTTTACCCTTTTAGATATATTACGTTTATATTTGATTCACAAACTGTGCAAAATTAAATAAGCATAAGCAGTTTTCCCTTTTCTGCTTGATACATGGGAATACTAATGCCTGATAACTGAGTGTCAAGGGGTGTTGCTTGTTCAAGTAAGTGTGTTTTGCCTTTAGGTATGGTCAAAGCTGGCCTTGCAAAAGGAGGAATGAAAACAGATGCTTATTTGTCATTAATGTGAGATTAATAAGCAATGGGATGGGCAATAATAAAGGCAGACGTCCAGTGCAGTCACAGGGAACTTCCCTTTTTAGGCTTGACTTTAACCCATTACATGTGTATTGCAAGGAGTGGATTGAATTTTTTTTTTCTTATTTGGCCTTTGGTTTTAGCGTAGAGACTTATTTTACAAGATCGAAGACTACGACACTCTTTTCCTGCAGTATGGTTATAAAGAAATTACAAAGAAAATAAAGTTGTTGGTAGCTAGTTGAAGCCTGTGCACAGTAATGCTTCATTTTCTGTTTTTCTTCAGTGCATGCAGCTTTTTCAAGTGTTCTCTGAAGTCAGTGGGATTGTTTCCACTGACCTTGATGGGCTCTGGCTCTTTCAGGTCACAGCTTCTGAACAGCTGGGGGCCAGTACAAGTTCTTGTACATACGTATTTTCTCTAAGCAGGTTTTTGTTTTGGGGTTTAGTGGTTCTTCTCACTAGGCTTTAAATTTAAGTTCTGAGAAACAAATAATAGAAAATAGTTCAAGAAGGTGTTAGAACTGCAATTTGGCTTGTCCATGACTATTCATTTTCTTCCACAGGATGCAATGATAGCAATTAAGTCAATGTACACGTGACAAAGAGTCTTTACAAATAGTATGATTTCCTGTTCAAAATGAGTGTGTGTCTGCATTTTCATGTTCAGTTACTTATTTCATCTTATGCTAGCACTTGCTAGGTTACTTTGAAGTCTTGCATTTGGAAATGACAATCAACCTGTTGATTTAAATCAAATTCAATCTCATTGGAAGGACATTTCATAGTCTTGCTTTTGTATTTTATTTTATTTTTTAATTTAGGTTTAAAGTGTGTGGTGTTAAGTATTCAGCAGGGAGATTTTTCAGTGTTTGACCAAACAGTAGGCAAATATATGCACTTCTGTGTGTTTACATTGCTGAAATCCATCATGAAAAATAATTATTTTCATATTACACGAATATGCTATTTAGTGTGTTGGTGCATGGTTATTATCTACTTTCTAACTTTTTCAGAGTGGTGATGGAACTGAGCTGACAGCCAAGCCAAAGAGAAGCTTTTATGCAGCAAGAGATTTATACAAGTACCGACACCAGTATCCAGTAAGAATATTTTATGGTTTAAAATTGCCTGTTTAGTAGAAGACAGTACACAACTCAAACATTCCTAAACCTTGGTGGTGCCTAATAAATATGAGAAATGAGAAGAATCAAAAAGCTGATGCAGAGGCCCAATGTATGCAAGTGGGAGAGGAGTGCAACTAGTGCAACGTCTTTTCCTGGGTGTACATGCAAACACGTGAGATGTGTAAGCCTGGGACCAGCGGTAGGAGCCTAGAAAAAGGCTTGTGCCTTGCACATCGAAGAGGGTAGATGATAGAGTTTGGACTTATTAATATTTGCGTCTTGGAAGTTCCTTGAGACCAAAGTCAAGGTGCTGCTATGCTTGCTGCTCCAACCTCTGCCTCAGTAGGAGAAGGTACCACCAGCCAGAAGGAACTTGCAGATCCTTAAATTGAATCTTCAAGTGCATGAGTAATTCTAAGTGATTTCCAGTTTTCATAAAACTATGAAATTTTTTTGTCCTCAAATTATTCAGAGAGCACAGTATCACTTTCTGGATACTCTTGATAGGTTTTTGTAGGCTGATAATGTTTTCTATTTCCTTTCTTTCAGCAGAACTTTAAAGATCTTCGATATCAAAATGACTTGTGCAATCTCCGCTTTTACAAAAATAAAATCCCTTTTAAACCTGATGGTGAGTAATCTGTGGCAATAATAGTGATAACAAAAGAATGCTCACTAATAATAGTAACAAGTGAAAAGTGAAACTGTAGTGATAATTGCAGTGCTGACAAATTAAAGGTATATAGTTATATATTGTACCACTTGAACCTCCCATGTTGGAGTAACACGTTGATAACATGGGAGCAGGTTATGCTTAAATCAGAGTTAGGGAGATGGTGCTTTTCTCATGCATTTTCAGCATGATGTAGTACAGGGTGTTGTTTGTACCACTGCTTTATAGTAGTGGCACTTCCTTTTATTAAACAAAGATAAAGTTGCTCCACTATGCTGCACAAACTCGTGCTGCTTGAATAGGAGTGGCAGGGATATGGGTGTTATCCCTAGCACTATGTAAGGGAAAAAGAATATGTTGTAAGTACCTTGTGTGTGTTTATTATAATAACAATAATAAAATCATTTCTCAAAGTCCCTAGTGGTTCTGGTAGTGGAGCAGGAACCTCATATGCAAGGTTCTGCACAAACACAGGGCAAGCTGAAAGATGACAAACCTGCTCTAGAGAGTTTGCAAGCAAAGTATGAGAGACAAGAGGATAGCAGAAAGATGGGGAAGCAGAAGGAGGCAATAAAACAGTCTTGGTTGGAATGGTAGACGGGAGTCTCGGCACATGAAAGCTTAGTCATTGGCAAAAAAATTTTGCAGGCCAAAAATAAGCTGTTGAGAGTTTTAAAAGAATGACGAGGAGGTTACTTTGAAGAAGTAACTTACTTCACAGAAAGATCCTCTCAGCATGAGAGCGGCTTGGGAGGAAATAACGAAGTGCACATTGGAGTACAGAAGAAGTGAGACGTGGAGGCTGCCATTGAGGCAGGATCCTGTCGGAGGCAGGATCAGTCTCATAGCAACAAATGGGTTCTGATAAGGTAGGAAGGGACAGGTCAAAAAAGGCTTTGGAAGTGAAGGCATATAGTTTTCGTCTGATGCTACAGAAAAGGGCTTCACAATGGAAGAATGCAAAGCAGATAAAAGAGGCAATATAAAAAAGCCACGGTCTAGAAACATGATCTTACGAGCAGCATTCAGAGTAGGTATAAGCGTGACAAGAGGGCACTTTTCAAGGTCAGGAAGGAGGTGGTTGAGATGCAAAACTTCAAAGTTCTGATAGGAAGCTGGATGGGAAGGAATGTTATATAGAAGGATGTAAAGATGTACATATAGGAAGGTTGAAGATAGGAGCTGTTTATAGGCAAGATAGTGATAATATCCTCAGCAAGTGAGAAAACAAGTCAGGTTATGTGAAAGAAAGATAAGACCTTTGTTTTAATCATCTTGAGCTTTATCTTGATATCCACAGGCAGATGCTGAAGACTCTGTTTTTAGCTTGACTGGAAGAAGAGTTAGATCTGTGAATTACCAGTACAGAGGTAGCAAATTCAGGAGACATTACACAGAGGACAGATGCAGAAAGAAAGAGAAGGGCACTGAGGTCCATGTGAACCTGAGGAGCACGTGAACCTGAAACTGAAAGCCAGAAAAGGTGGGGGGGGGCAAGGGAGGGGGATCCCTTAAAGTGCAAAATGAAGGAGCAGTTCAAGAGGATTAACCGCAGAAGAGATAGTCATGAAAGCTGGAGGAGGGCTTCCCTCCTAAAATTTGTAAAGAATAAAAGTTGTCTTAATATTTTAGGAGAAAACCACAGTTGGTAGTGTCAGAGGTAGCTGATAGGCCATGGAGGCTGAAGTGTTGATAGCTGTGAGCTCTGGTTATGTAGAAGTTTTTATTGAGGATGGAAAGAGTAGCCACCACCTTGACCTAAGTCTGTCGATCTGTGAGAGTGTTCAGAGGGAGTCTAAGCTACCGTGTTAGGGACTGAACTACTGGGGAATGTTATTAAAAAAGGCATTTCTAGTACAATACTAGATCTGAAGTTTAATTCTGTGACCTACAGATTTAGCTTGTGGTTCTGACTTAGAGCTGGCCTGTATGTGTCTCTGCCCTGGAATTGAGTTTTCCAATACTTGAAATGTAGGTTGGATACAGTGCAGTGATGGTGCGAGGTCCTCTTTGCAAGGTCCTTTTCCAGCCTTGGCTGCACTGGAAACCCCATGTTCTTAGCAGCCCCTTTGGCTGGCTGCTTTCTCCGTTCCTTGAAGAAAAGTACCAAATGAGTTGTCCTTTGTTATTGAGACCCAAGTGGAAATTTCCACTGAGATGGGGAGAGAGAGATCTCAAATAGGAGACTATCTACATGGGGCTTTGGGCTTTTTAGGCCACTCCTATGCTATTTGACTTTGGGAGAGGCCGTGCGGCAGTGGTAAAACTGTTGTTGGTTTCAGAGTAGAAACAGGCTAACACTGAGCGTTCATTCAGGGAAAGAGACTGTACAGGTTTTGGAACAAGGAACATCCTTTTATGTACTTTGTGTATTTGTGCAGTGCCTGGAAAAGTGCCCTGGCCCATGACTGAATTTCATAATCACAGCCTCAGTGCGAAGAATGATTAATTTCCTTTTACATGTACCTTGTCCCCTTTTTCTATCACTGTGTCTTTCCAAGAGGAACTGACTGAACTCCACAACTGTTTTGAGACCACTAAAAGCTGAAATTCTCATTTGTTGAGCATGACCTGAGAACCCAAGGTCAAACTCATAGCAAAGGCAGCAAGACTCTTGGCCACAGCTAATTGAGAAAGATTTTCCAATCGTAATGTTATTTGCAACTGGAGAGATTCCTGGAATGGCAAATTTCTTAAAGAGTTGAGGCTTTGTTTTACTATGATGAGAGAGAGATATATATGCAGAGTTTTGTCATGTTAAAGCAATGACAGGTGATTCACGATGCAATATTTTATGTAAGTGGTTTGTTAATTACCAGTCAGTGTGATAAAGGGATCTAGGACACGAGAACTTTTGGGGAAGTATATTTTACAGAGGTTATTGTCGCATACCCTCTGCTGGTAAGTAACTCAGTATAAGTCAGTTGGTTTTGTTTATATTGAAATTCGATAAATCTCTTATTTTTAATTAAGTTTTAGTAACTAAATTAATTTTAAATTAAAATGAATTTGTTTATGGCTATAGTAGACCTTATTTCATGTAGTATGTGAAAGAGAATTAAAATATGTATTCTATCATTATGTGAACATGCATGTACTTTATGTAGCTGAATGCTGTTTTTAATGGCTACCTAACAGTTTTCAAATTATTTTTATGCAGGTGTTTATATTGAAGAAGTCCTAAATAAATGGAAAGGAGACTATGAAAAACTGGAACATAACCACACTTACATACAGTGGTTGGTCACTTATTACCTATTTCTGTTTCAAAGCATTAATTTGATTTAGTGTTCATATACTGTGAGCCATAATGTGCTTTTTCTTTTAACAGGCTTTTCCCACTGAGGGAGCAAGGGCTGAACTTCTATGCTAAAGAATTAACTACATATGAAATAGAGGTAATACAAATTGAGCTCAATGCAAACCATCACATTAATTTTGATACATAACTGCTTTTTGTTATGTAGAGTTGTTTTATACAATGCAGAAGTACTTGCTTTAGTGCCACTTAGAATTTTGGACGTATTCTTTGTTTATTAGGAATTCAAGAAAACAAAAGAAGCAATTAGAAGATTCCTTTTGGCTTACAAAATGATGTTGGAGTTTTTTGGAATAAAACTAATTGATAAAACTGGAAACGTAGCACGAGCTGCTAACTGGCAAGAAAGATTTCAACATTTGAATGAGTAAGTAATGACATGCACTCCACTCTCTAGAATTGCCATAGAATCTCTTTAGCCTTTTGTTTTCTAGAGAAAGGGAAGATATATTTTCCAAAGATTGCCAGGAAAAAGATAAAAAGAAATAGTCAATGCCTGGTTTGTGTCTGTATGTGTATGTTCCTCCTTCCCTTTTTTTGATTGTGCTTCTCGCCCATTACCAGTCTAACTGACATCATTGAATTCCCTGAAAATACAACTTTAGATGGTGCTGAAGAAGATCACAATTCCAAATTAATTTGTTTGTCATGCTACTGAACACATTTTCACCTGATCCCAAAGCGCTGCTGCTCAGTTGGAAAGAATGAGTGGCTTATCTTTGTAGTCACATTTCTTTTTGAGAAAAATCAAATTAATCATAGAATCATAGAATGCTTTGGGTTGGAAGGGACCTTTAGAGGTCATCTAGTCCAACCCCCCTACAGTGAGCAGGGACATCAACAACTAGATCAGGTTGCTCAGAGCCCCGTCCAACCTGGCCTTGAATGTTTTCAGGGATGGGGCCTCCACTACCTCTCTGGGCAACCTGTTCCAGTGCTTAACCACCCTCGTTGTAAAAAATTTTTTCCTTATATCTAGCCTAAATCTACCCTCCTTTAGTTTAAAACCATTACCCCTTGTCCTGTCACAACAGGCCTTACTAAAAAGACTGTCCCCATCTTTCCTATAGGTCCCCTTTAAGTACTGAAAGGCCACAATAAGGTCTCCCCGCAGCCTTCTCTTCTCCAGGCTGAACAGCCCCAACTCTCTCAGCCTGTCCTCGTAGGAGAGGTGCTCCAGCCCTCGGATCATTTTTGTGGCCCTCTTCTGGACCCGCTCCAACAGCTCCATGTCCTTCTTGTGCTGAGGGCTCCAGAGCTGGACGCAGTACTCCAGGTGGGGTCTCACCAGAGCCGAGTAGAGGGGCAGAATCACCTCCCTCGACCTGCTGGCCACGCTTCTTTTGATGCAGCCCAGGATACGGTTGGCCTTCTGGGCTGCAAGCGCACACTGTTGGCTCATGTCCAGCTTTTCATCCACCAGTACCCCCAAGTCCTTCTCCGCAGGGCTGCTCTCAATCCCCTCATCTCCCAGCCTGTATTGATATCGGGGGTTGCCCCGACCCAGGTGCAGGACCTTGCACTTGGCCTTGTTGAACCTCATGAGGTTTGCACAGGCCCACCTCTCCAGCCTGTCCAGGTCCCTTTGGATGACATCCCGTCCCTCAGGCGTGTCAACTGCACCACTCAGCTTGGTGTCATCTGCAAACTTGCTGAGGGTGCACTCGATCTCGCTGTCTATGTCGTTGATGAAAATATTAAACAGCACTGGTCCCAGTACGGACCCCCGAGGGACACCACTTGTTACCAGTCTCCATTTGGACATCGAGCCACTGACCACTACCCTCTGGTTGCGACCATCCAACCAGTTCCTTATCCACCGAACAGTCCACCCATCAAATCCATCTCTCTCCAATTTAGAGAGAAGGATGTTGTGGGGGACCGTGTCGAAGGCTTTTTGGAAGTCCAGATAGATGACACCCATTGCTTTTCCACTGATGCAGTTACTCCATCATAGAAAGCCACCAGGTTAGTCAGGCAGGACTTGCCCTTGGTGAAGCCATGCTGGCTGTCTTGAATCACCTCCCTGTCTTCCATGTGCTTTAGCATTGCTTCTAGGAGGATCTGTTCCATGATCTTGCCAGACACAGAGGTGAGGCTGACAGGTCGGTAATTCCCAGGGTAATTCTCCGCACCTGTGCGGAAGCTAAATAACAAGATTTCCCTCCCTCCTCAAAACATGAAATATTATGTATTTAATAAGTTTTAATTGCAATGCTTAGCTGGAGAGGTTTAGACACGCATTAAGTCAAACTTTAGCCCAACTTTCAGCAAATTCATCGGCATTGTGTGGAGCATAAGTTTGCACTGAATTTTGTCCCATGTGGATTAATTGTATCAAAATGTCTTTTCAAATCTTGTGATCGCTTTCCTAATACCTCTGACCTGAGAGCTGAAGATTGTTTTCTTGCAGTATTTTGTTCTCCCATCCAAATGAAAGCTTGTAGGTAGAATTGCTGATGGATAATTCTGGGTGAATAATGGGAATAATTTGTTATTAATTTTACTTAAATACTATATGAGCCAGTATGGGTATGGGCTCAGACTCAGGCCACAGACAAAACAGGGTTTCAGGAAACCCAAACGTTACTCACTGTACATTTTTACACTGTAATTCCTATTATTCTCATCAGTGAGTAGCTACACAGTTTTAAGTCAGGCATTGAGACTCTTTACCTAATTTCAGAAATCTAAAATTTAGGCATTTAAGTTTTACTGTTTAGTTAGGTGTACTTTATGAGGGAAAGAGCTCTTCACAAGCACTTCCGGAAGATAGTTCGTTCCATTTCTCTTAGACACTTCTTATGACAGTGGGACTTGCTCTCCAGAGGTGCCTGGTTTTCTCCCAGCACTGACTTGTTACAGAAGTGCAGGTAGCTAGTCTAGACTGGAGACCCAGCTTTTAAATAGCTTAAGTGAAGTGCAATGAGTCCTGTTCTGTAGCTGTATTGCTGCAATACACTACAAACCCCATATTTTATAAAGTGGCTGGGTTTTCTCCTCAGAAAGAATACATACAGCAGAAGGAATCAAAATCAGTACACACTTTGATTTTATTTTTTTTTCAGCCTGTTGCCTCAGTGCATTTTACAGACACTAATTTTCACTCACAACATCCTAGCAAAGGAGGTGCTAGCAAGCTTCAGCAGCTGTGAGAAATTAAAGTACAGGAAGCCTGAAGTACACACCTGGAGTGATAAAAAGGAGTGAGGAATTGCAGTTCCAGTTCTGTATCTGTAAGGTGGGTTTTTTTCTGATTCAACGGAATTTTTTCACCCTTTTCTTCCAAAGGTCTCAACACAACTACTTGAGAATCACTCGAATTCTGAAAAGTCTTGGTGAGCTTGGATATGAGAGTTTCAAATCTCCCCTGGTAAAATTTATTCTCCATGAAGCTCTTGTGGAAGATACCATTCCCAACATTAAGCAAAGTGCTCTAGAATATTTTGTGTATACTATTAGAGACCGAAGAGAAAGGAGGAAACTCCTGAGATTTGCCCAGCAACATTATACACCCTCAGAGCATTTTATCTGGGGACCCCCAAGAAAACAGAAGTCGGAGGGAAGCAAAACAAATAAAAAGCCAGCATCTCCAATTTCTATTCACAATAGCTATATTTCTAAGCATAAGAAACCAAAAGAGCCTAAGAATACATTGGCAAGTGGAAGCTCATCTGGTAAAACAACTGAAGAAAGAAAGGTAGAACTCACAAAAAACAGGGAAGAAAATGACCAGGATGAACAAGAAATGAATTGTGAGGCTGTTGGGCAGAACAACAGTGAAAAGAACAGTGATACTGATACTGGTCAGCTTTCAAAATCAGAAGAAATTCATGATACTTCAGACAGAAAGGAAGACGCTTCTCATTCCAAAAAAGATGATGAAGATCTGAACAATGACTGTGGAAATCACCCAGGCACTACAGAGAAAGATTTATGTGACACTGAGAATTCTTCAAATAACACGTCAGCAGATCTACAAGATAACCTTGATAAAGATATGCTTTCAGGGGGGACCACCACAAAAAACAAGGATGAGCTCAAATCATGAGTCTGAGGTTACAACTCGTTATGTTTCATATTGAATGAAGCAACTTATTCATTGCTCCTTCATTTTGGGTGAAATTTCCATCTAGTGTAGTATAAAATGTTCATGAGGCTATGCTTGTTGCAAATGCATCAGATTAGGCTTCTGTTAAGTTAATGAATTTTTTTTTTCCAGTCTCGGTTTATCAGCAGTCAACCAGGTGTGGCTCTTTAAAACAATTGTGTATATTCAAAGCTAAGAAATCCATTATCTCTTCCAGACAGATTGCATAGAAATGATTATCTATTTTTTTGCCATTAAATTCATCCAGTATTTTTTTTAAAAAAAAAAAGCGTAACTTACTGGAAAGCCTTGGAACATCAGAATTTTTAAGTTTCTTTTACTATGCTTTAAGTGTTGATTTCCTTTTATGAAATGACTAGAAATTATTTCAAGAGCACAGTTTTTTTCCCTAGTGGATATTTTTTTTTAGTAACTATGTTCATGTTTAACGGCAGTATTTGCACAGCATCTTTTACCTTAGATTAGCGTCCTTGTCGGAGACACTTAGTAACAGATATCAAAATGTCCTATGCAGCTGGGTATCATTGTACATTGAATAAAAATTTTAACTTACAATGAAACTGTATCCACAGCTTTTGGGTACAAGGGAAGTTGCACTTTAGACTTCTTTTAGTCCCTGTTAAGTTCTCTCTACTCTTGACTCATTTGTTACTACTAATTTTACGGGAGGGATCTCTGATCACTCGGATTTGGTCTCAGTGTGAAAGTCTCTGTTGATCAGCTGTAATAAACCAACTCCCCCCAGCTGGGCTCAGCACCTGGAAAGCCTCTGGACAGCTGAAAAGCAGTGTCTTCACAACAAAGTGCTGCTTAATCATCAAAGCCATCAGAGAAAATGTCACCAGGCCTGTACAGCTGGATCTTACGTAAGCTTGGATGTTTCTTGGCCAGTTTTGGGTAAGGTCTGCACAATGCTGAACCCCCTGTTGCTGGTCTGGGAGAGAAGGGCAGTCCTGATGCTTCCTTCCAGCTGTCTGTTTCCTGTCTTTGCTCTCTATTAGAGGTCTTTCGCAGTTTAATGTTATTTTGATCATTGGCTGAAACTTGAGGCAGGCCAGTCTGCTGGCCTGGCTGGAGCCCAGCAGGTAGGAATTTCCCAGTTAAGATATTCCCCAACTTTCTTCACTGAAGGACTGTCTGCTTTCCTCTTCTGACTTCATGCCATTCAGTCAAACAAGATAGTACCCAGCAGGCTAATTGTGCAGAATATGAATTAAAAAATAATGCAGGTAGAACTCACACTTTCTACAGTCCTAAAATAGCCTAAAACTTCTCATGTATTTTCTATTTAAAAGTGTATATATTATCGACTGCCTTTAATGTGTTTTTGAGGAAATGTTATGAGGCAAGGGGCTGACTACAGTTTGAGTGTCAGAGTGCTACAGGACTTCATTCAAGTTTTATAACTCAAAATGACAGTCTTCAGGGGTTTCAGAGCATAGACAAAATGTTGTGTATTTTTCTGTTTCATTAATTCCTATCATGGCAGTGCATCATCCACTGCTTTCCCCAGGTAGCATTGTTTCTTGGGATCAAATAGAGTGGCAGTTAGAGATCTTGGTACCCATGGACAAAGATTAGGCTCTTTCCATCCTGAAGAGGCAGGGAAGAAGGAGGACGTATCCCTCCTTCTCCTGTGCTGGCTTGTAAGGAAAGGAACGTACGTACATGGATATTTTTTAGCGTAACCCAGATCGCTCAAGGAGGCATTAAGTCCATCTGAGCAGAAATGCCCCAGAGAATTTGTCCCGCAGCCACCGCCTCTTCAAAGCTAGAAGGGTGCTGTTAAGCCTTTCACAATACCCTGGACTTGAACTAAAATCACCTTATTCATGTTTGCCTCTGACCTTCAGAGCAGAAGGGGACACGAAATGCTGAGACAAAATTGGTCCATGTAGCGAAGGACTCTGACCCCATGCATACGCACAGGGAGGACAACTTTATGTTCTGCCTGTGACTTTTTAAATCTTGAGTGCCTAATCATGCCAACTTAATAGTGTTGTTTTTACATACTTATTTCTTGAATGGCACAGGGAAAATTTATACCCTGTGTATGAGGAACATAACTATAAGGTAGGTAGTTACACAGAGCCTTCAATTTATGACGTTAGCGTTAAGGTTAAACACTTTAAAAAAAAAAGCATAGTGTTCAAGTGAAATAAAGGATACTGGGGGGGTTATATTATATTTATACTGTAATTTGATTGAACATCAATGACCTCAGGAGATCTTTCATCTTTTGTCTAACTGAACAAAAAAAAGAGAAATCCTGCTCTAATTTTAAACCAGAAAACTCTCGGGATGTGCATCCAGAAGACTTCTCTGCAGTATGGTATTCTGTTATTGTGACACAGCTTTCACCTATACATGTTTGCTGGTTCTCCACTCATACTTAAGTACTTAATGTACTTTTAATCTGGCAGGGCTGTCTGCATTAAGGGCCCAGTGTGTCTGAAAATACAGTCAAGAACTCTTTGGACTCATATCCTTATTAACTCTGCAATTATTATTTTTTTTTAAATCCACAACTCAGTGTATTTCTATCAGTTTTCATAGAAGTGAGAAGAGTAGTGGCATACCAATTGCCTACAAAGAACCATGGGGATTAGGTGAGGGTTTTTTTGTCAGGTGGGCTCCTGCACTCTGTAATCTTTCTCTTATAGCTTTATTGACAGAATTACTCCCATGGGACGCTTCGTCTTTAACTAACAAATTCTGCTCTACGTAAAATGTGATGGTTAATCATTCTTTTCATGGAGGAGTTGTTTCTTCTCATTTTGCAAGTGCTTAAAAGAAGGATTCATTGCAGTGCAATCATACAGTGTAGCATCCCATTGAGATTTGTGAGGATCAAGTGGGTGCACTGTATGCATTTCATTATGGAATCATGGCCTTAGCAATCAGAAGCACCCTGTGCTTGAAGTTTCTGAGTATTGGCTTTCAGGTTTACAGTACAATATATGCTGAAATGATTGTATTCTCATAAATGCCAGTACTTAGTTATTTAACCATTACTTCAGAAAATGAGGATGTCCAAAGAAAGTTGGGATATTTGCTCACTGTTAAATTTGGTTTTGTCTTGCTGTATGCGTAAGTATTCAGGGATTTCTGTGTTACTTACTACAACAATGTGTTTTGGCCCAGTGCTCTACTAGAATCTGAGCTAATCATTTATTAATTGAACAGAACCTCCCATACAGGAGTTCTTTCCTAATAAGTACATCTGAGTAGCCTCTGGTACTGTTAAGTGGGAGTAGTGTGTATATGCACACACCTGTGAATTTGATTTTAAGTATCCTGTGGTGGGGGGATATGAATGCGCAACTTGACAAAACATTACTGAGTACACACATGCAACTGAAGGCGATCGTACAAATCATGTAAAAATGCAGCACTTTAAGCTTAATTACAGCTCTGTGCCCTACTATCCAGGACGTAACTGTGCCTCGGTACCTGATAACTGTGTTGGCGTAGAGACTGAAAGCTTGGGTACATGCGATGTGCACCACAGACCATTCAGATAAAAAGAGCAGTTAAGTGTGTGCACATATCTAGGAGCGGAACTGAGCTCTTGGTGTCCATATTGCTCATATTTAAAGACATGATCCTCAAGGATGCTAAAAATATTTGCAATAAGCGTTTGAGAGCTGTTCCCTGGCTTGGTCAGCTTCTCAGTTTCCTGCTAAGATTGCAGCAGTCTGATGTATTAGGTATTTGTATAATCATAGTTAATATTTCATGTCACCTAGTGTAAGCCTCCTTGAATTATTACAGGATAATTCTAATACTCTGCAGTGGCATATACCTGTACTATAACCAGAAAGTTTACAGACCTTAGAAGCTTTGTATAATTTTGATGGATGATCCAATAAGGTAAGTCAAGGGAGATTTACTAGATTTAAATGGAAAACAGATCTTGTCTGTTTTTAAATAAAATTTATGTATATCTGTTTAATTGAATTATTTTTTGCACCTTTCTTTTCCTGACAGTTGTGATGGTACTGATCACAAACTATAGTAAGATATATATGTTGGAGTGAAAATGTAACTCTTATTATGCCATACTTTTACAGGTAACATATCATATTGAATTTCCTTGACAGAAGCTGTATTTATGAATAAGATGCAAATATGTGAAGTAAGTTTTGCCATTAATAAAAGTGTGACAATTCATGCTAATGATGTACATTGTCCTAAGAACTACCAGTGTGGATCAGAACCAAAGATGTTTCTAGCCTTGTATCCTGCCTCCAGCAGTGGCCACCAACAGACGGTGTGAAACAAAGAACAGATAAAGTGACCCCATTTTTATCCAGAAATGTTTCCGGTTTTGAACTCACGAACTCAGCCTCCACAATCTCTTGTGGCTGTGAGTTCCATGTTTTAATTATGTTTTGTGTAGAAGAAGTGATCTCTTGTTTGTCTCGGATCTGTTTATTCAAGAATTGCTAGTGCATTTCAACACAGTTACTAAAAGTGCTGTAAATTGAACAGTAATCCACTTCAAGTCAGTTTTTAAAAGCCGTGGGAGATTCTAATGATAAAATACCTGCTTGGGCAGAAAATGTCCTATGTTTCTGTCCTTAGGCAGAAGATGTCTGCTTAGGCAGCAAACTTGTCCTATGTTGATGACAATATTGTCTTACTTGTCCCTTCTGAATAAATTTTACACATAAATCCTTTTGTATGAAGTATTAGAAGTCCAACTGCAGAACGAATTTTTTTTTTTTCCTATTGGTGTAAAAGCAAGCTCAGTCAAAGGCAAAACCTATTCTTAGCCCACATCTGAGGGAGGTACCTCTGGATTTGAAGACACCAGCGTCAATGGGTGTAACATTGTAATCATGTAGAAGATCAAAATACTATCTGGGGTTGGCTGAGGACCATACTCCTCATTCCACATTTTGGTAACTTATTTTGATACGTGTCCCCAGTTCCAACTGCAATTGGAGTAACTGCTCAAAAGGTGTTTTTGATGGCCATCAGAGGCTGAAGATGAAGGATGGGTCAAAAAGGCCTAAGCATGGGCAACCTGCCCTCCATTCACGTCACAGTCAATGCCATAGATGCACTTCTAGCAGGTATTTAGATGCAGTTCTCTAAGGGGAATGTAAATTGTGTCTCTGTAATATCTCTGTGCTCTGTATTGCTTACGAACTATTTCTTTTCCTGAAAGCTGTGTTCCTGTGTAAGTATACTTACTTAAGACCATTGGGGAAAGCAAGAGTTTATTTTAAAGAATATATTTAATACATGCCATACCTAATGGACTCCTAAAATATAGTTCAAAAGCTATAGAGATCAATTAAATAGAGACCTTCTGTGGCTTTACCCTTATAATCACCTTTATACTTATTTTCCAAAACATTAAGCTGTTTGCTATAAAATAACAAATGTGAAAATTGGCAAATTGTTCTGAAAGAAGTCTCTTCTTAGAAACTCGTCACTTTTTAATTCTACCACGCTTACAAGTCTAGTGGCGTATTCGTAGACTAAAGTTTATTGTGAAATATACTGAATGTATTTACTACTGTGGCTAACTATGTGGAAACTATTGTTTTGCAGTAAAAAAGGTTATGGCACTTACATTTTTGGGATCTGCTGAAGCATGTTTGCTAATCATTAGTTGTTCTTTTTTCTGCGTTCTAACCTATTCCATGGTTGTTTGCCCTTTATGAAGTTTGAGTTCAGTGACAGATGATTAGGTATAGTTTTGCACTGATAAAATTTGGAAATATCGTAGACTTCATTGTTAAAATGTATTCTAAGAAAAAAGTGCAGTAAAAAGAAAAAAACAAAACCCAACCATTTTTACTTGCAAAATGAAACAGCTACATGTCAGTTTTTATGAATGGTCCTGCTCTCTTCTCTGTATTCCTTTGCAGTGTTTAATTACAGAATGCTGTGCATGTTTGGTAGTACCAATACCATATGTATGTGGTAGGAGTGGTAACCAGTTTCTGGATTTGTAATGCACTATAAAGATATATTTTATAATTCTGTAACTGTATGGCAGTGTTATGCCAAAAAAATTGTATAAACATAAAAAGCAATAGTTTATGTTGCTTACTGCTATATTTTAAATCGTTTGTAAAATGAAATACTTGGATTTCCTTTCAGGTAAATATATTTTTAATAACAGCAGCCAAAAACTCTAAACTAATAAAGCTTCTTCATTTAGCAGCATTGTTTTAGCAACATGTACAAATATTGTGTAGCTCTAATAATGTGTAATTGCTGTTCAGTGCTTGTTTGTATAGTCTTCTGTAAATGTATTAATACTTAAAAGTAGGGCATTAAAGGCTCTGGTTCTCCTTTTTTGTTGTCAGTGGCAAAACCACCATGGATAGCAGAGCAACAAGGGAAGGCCCAGAGTGAGCTTTTACTAAAAGTTCAGGGGTTTTGTAATTTAAGAAAAATACATACTATGAAAACACTGTTAACGTTAAAGGGTAAAATATCCATTAGGATTGTGCAGGCAGAAACCCTCCGGAGCAATGCCAGCAACTGGCTACTGCTGCTTAAACTTAGCAGGGAAACATTTAACCCGCTGGTTGTATTTGTCCCGTGCTGAAGCTATAGACTTGGATGGCTTCAGCTCCTTTTCCCCCCAGTTTTGTAGCAAGCTGTTATTCACATAGTGGGACTGGAGGTTTATGTAGCTCTACAAAGGGCCCAGCAGGTTTGGAGAGGGTTTCCTATTCTCACGCATTTCTTCTCAAAGCGAGGAGAAGCGGGTGCTCCTTACGCAGAAAGAGGGCTTCATTCTGTGTGGTCCGTGTCTCAAATGAAGCTTGGCATTAGCATGGCTATATTAACTTACTTTCATGTTGTCAGGTCACCCAGGGATGGGGTTGAACTGGTACGCAGTAACATGATGTGTCAGTATGTTGGTTTCCCCAGAAAATTCAGTTACAGCTCCCTGAGCCAACTGTGATGGTTCATCTGCTCGTTGGCAAAGACTGGCTGCAAGACAGTTACCCTCTCCTACCCTTGGAGCATAAACTTCACAACTAAAGGGCCATGGCCTGTATGGAGACACTTAGATATGTTGCTGGCTGCTGTACCAGCAACTCTGGACTTTGTACATGCCTGCAGTAAAAAGATCCTTCCTGTGTGAGCACGGACCCTCACGGGTGCCAGAGCTGCTTCTGAAAAGTTTTCTTGGGGCTCATTACAAGGGTAAGAACATAAACAGGTGTCCCAAAGCTAGCTGGCCCCTGTTAAATGGAGACAAACCAGTTTCTGGAGGAGGTGGAACAAGGGGGTGATGGGTCCAGCGCCCCGTGCCTTGCCTGCTGCCTTCCTGGGCCAAAGGGGCAGGTGCCTACTTAGGAACGCAGCAACACACCGTCTGTCAGTGCCTTTGGGTCAGTAAAGGAGGTCACTGCTCTGTCCCCACATCCATGAAAACATGATGGTGGATGGACATACATGCATGTCTCTCAGGGCATACGTTCACTTGCTTTGCTTTCTTCTGGGGGCTGAGATCTAGGAAATTTTCAGCTGCCGGGGGCAAACAGAGCGCACTCCTGTGCCAGTGGGAATAGCACACAGCAAGGAAGGACTGAGATGACAACGCTTGCGTTTTGTGCAAGCAGAGTTAGGAAGCACTTTTGTTATGCACAGAGTGGTGGTGGAGATGGCTGAAATAAATCTAAACTACCTCTGTTGTTTAGGGAGTTAAACCGCAAGGTTTTGTTTTGATTTTGTTGTTTCACTGAAATATTTTTCTAACAGAGCTGTGCCATAAAATTGGGATGAGAATATTTTATTTTGATATACGCAGATGATCTTGAGCAAGGCCTAAAATGTTTATAACGATCACGTTAATTGCAGAAATGTGATTTAGCTAACAAAACCTGGGAATATTCTTCCTAAAATTACATTTTGATGGATTTATTTTGCTTTGTTTGTCTGGGCTGGGTAATAAACTGGAAGAGAAAATATTAAATATCTTTATTACCTGGGGTCAAACAGGCCAAATATTATCACTTCAAAGTTAAATCAGTGAGTGTGACTGGAGAGTATCTGCAGTTTAAAAATAATCCTCCAAAGAAGCAGCAAAAGTATCTGCCAAAGTATTTTGCAACTAAATAAAGGTATATAATGACACTGCTTTTTAAACGTTAGCTTCACATATCTTCTGAGGTGGATTACATTGTAGTCAAAACTCTAGTTTGACTTTATTGACTCATTTGTACCCAATATGAAAGTTGCACTTCAGCTCTGTGAAGCCTGTTCTTTAAAGTGTGGCTCTCTTCAGCGGGGGCAGGAAGAGCGGATGTTTAGAAACCCCGGCATCCCCAGTTTTGTCCCCACCTTGGAAGGCTGTCACTCCTGGCTGGAGAGAGCCAGTCAAGCAGAGTCTGGGCTCAGGGTCATAACATGGCCCTGCTCCCACCTCTACAAAGACGCTGTGATCAAACACGCTTTGTTTCCCCATAAGGAGATGAGCTGAAGATTTGCCCTTTGCAGAGCTGGCCTGGGATCTGCCACTCGTGGCTGGGGCCCGGGGCCCAGGGCTGGGCAGGGGGTTGTTCTGCGTCACCCCTGGGGTCTGATTCCTGCAGGCCAAAGTATGTACCTGGTGTATTTATTGACCTGCCCAAGTGCAATTACTTGCAGCAATTACTTGCAGCTCAGACCTTTCTTTATGGTTAACCTTGGTCTGCGAGTTATGGGGTGAGCTTAAAAATAAAATTATTTTCCAAGAATTCTCCCTATGAAAAGCCAATTTATGAAAGTTTAAGTATGCCCAAGTATTTGCCTTATCTGATAAACTCTTAGAATGCTTTTAAAATATTTTTATATAGTATATGAAATGCAATGCATTAGACGTTTTTGCAGGCAATATTCTATAGACATTTCGTAATTTCAAGGCTTACTGAATGTAGGAAGAACATTTAAAATTCAACTGGCTCTTTCTATTTTTATTTAATGTATAAATCAGACATAATTCATGCATAGTTCCTTCCAGGTTTAGACATTTATTGAGCACTATGTATGGTTATAAACATTTTGTGGCAGCTGTTTCAAATTTCAGAATAGAAATAGAAAAAAAAAGAAACCTCACATTTTCACTTCTCCAATTTCCTTTGAAAGCTTAAACAAGGAAGCTTCTAATTTTCTGCTTCCAAACTGGCAGCTGAAACTAGAGCCTTGAATTACTTCTGAGATCTAGGACTTGGGACCTTCAGCCCTACATGGGACCCTCAGTCACTTGGAGGCAAATATGTAGCACTTAGTTAACTAAAAATTCAGAAATGCAGAATTTTCCAAAACTACAAGGCACCTAATGCTGATACTCAATTAACGAGTGCTCTCAGGAAGCCTGTGAAGGGTTTCTCTGCATCTAGAGGAAGCTCAGGAGCAGTCTAGTTCTTCAGTCAGTTTCGAAAAGGTTATCATGAAACGCCACATTTTAACTCTTCACTTAAAAATGAGAGTTCTTTCTTTTTCTTTTTTCTTTTTTCTCTTTTCTCTTTTTTCTTTTATGGTAGGGACACAGTGATAATGGCACCTTTTTTCCAGTTTAAGCCGTGAAACAAACCTTTGCTATGCTGACATACATCAACAACACCCCCCGTGCTGGTGGTTGGTTCTTACTCATCCTCAGCCACCACCATCGCACACTCAAAGCCATCCCTGCTCTGCAATCGTGCCCTCCTGTGAGTGCCCAACACCATGGAGCTGACCTGTGTAACCAGCATTGGTGGCTACAGTCCTTCACGGCCTCAGTCGCTGCGGTGGAGGTGATCACGCCCAGGAGCTCTTCAATAAGGAAAGCTGGATCTGAAGTGGGCATCTGCTTTCTCTTCCCCACCCCCAAATTCGGTCCCTTTTATAAGGTGGTTGAGTTTTAAGGCAATTCCCAGCCCTAGGCCTCCACCCCGGGCTACACGCTGCCCGATCCTGGCAGGGATGTTACCTTCCAGGCTGTAGCAGGTGCCTCACCCTGCTGCTCCCTTTCCTAAAGCAGAAGCAGTCTTTTCCTGGGTCTCTTCCTTGCACTTTTTCAATGATGGGTAACGGCCCATTGGTGCATTGTTAGTTGTTCTGGGGACTCTTTCCTCAACCAGTGCCCATATTTTTGAGGCCTTTGTTGTTATCCCACCCTTAAACTGTGCAGACACCTGGTGCCAAGCTCTGCTCACCCAGTGAGATGACAGCAAACCTGTGACCCCCATGCCAAGGCAGCGCAGCCTCGCTGACAGTGAGGAGCAGCGAGGAAAGGCCATCATCCCGTGGGAAACAGAGAGCCCACCTCAGGTCCAGCCTGCATGGCGAGTACCATTGCTTTTAAGGAAGGACACGTGTAAGTGCTTGCAATGAGCCTTCCTGTGGCTTTATATGAAATTTCCCAAAAGACTACACTTGGGTATCAGAGTTTGTTTATGGTAATGAAGGCCCAGTGCCATAAAGCTAGCAAGAATATGTCCCAATAGTGCTTTTTAGAAGCTTTTCACCACTTTGGATAAAATGCTGCTGACAAAATTTCAATCTTGAAATCTCCTGCAACCATCAGATAATTAAGAAATGTTGCTGAGTCACACCCGCATAGGGTAAGTGCCTCCCTGGGGCACGGCTGGGAACACTGATGCCTATTTCAGATGCGTCCCCAAATGCAGCAGATGTGAATGATTAAGTAACATACCCAGTGGCACATTCTCTGCTGACTCATTTGCTGCACTGCTACTGAGATAATAGGAGTCCTACCAGGTAAATTCAAGGCAGAGTTTTGCCAGGACTTTACAGAGATCTTTTCATAGAGATTCAGAAAGATGGTAAATTTATATAATAGGAGTCACATTCAAGGATCTTTGCTGGAGAGAATCCTACTCCTCTGGGACCTATTTGTTGAAGTGGGGCAAAAGCTGTCCCAGAGACTCTTCCTCCATTGACACCTGAGTAAATCCCAGCAAGCCTCTTCCACTTGGTCAGGAATAATTTGGGAAATTATATAAATCACAGTCTCTTGGTGTGAGCAGTCTAAGAGCAAAGGTGAAGGTAGGACTTTGGTGACTGAATCCTTTGCTATGAAATAAAAATACCAAATTAAAAAATAACATACCAAATGTGAAATTTGTCATCCAGGTAACTCCAGCTCAGTGCCTATCTAACCCTAAATTGTCTTGCCTATTAAGTCACATGTTTCCTAGATGCCTGATGTCCCACTTCTGGGCAGCCTCTGATGGTAAAATTCCGGTGGCAGGAGGCAGATGGGAATTAATGAAATGTTATGGGGATCTGCAAAGAGGGGTGCTCAGAGAAAAGGCACGGAAAGAAGTCTGTTGGATTGGGGAGTTTCTGACCCAAGGATACTGTTGAAGTCGTGACTTAGGGATAAAAAGAGGAGCTCATGCCACTGTGGCATGGGCTGTGTATAGACTGGAGGTGGGTGCTCTCCTCTTCGCCTACTCGCTGTCTCAGCCAGAACTGACTGGATGTCACTGATTTGGAGATAAGTAGAAATGTTTCAGAAGAGACTTACGTTGCATTCAAAATCCTGATGCATTTATGGATCTGCAAATCTAATTTTACTTTCCTGTAATGTGAACGAAAAGCTCTGTTAAAAAGTCCTGAGCCTACCTTGAGCAGGATTTCCTCAAGGGCCAGTGATCCCTCTTGAAGATCCTCATGGAGCAACTGTCCTTACTCACAATTCCTGATTTTTTTTTGTCCAAGTGCAAACCTGATGTCAGGGTCCTGGGTGCACCAACAGGTTCTGCAATATCCCATGAGGTGTGTGGCTGCCTGTGTTCAAGGGCAGCCCTGATCCAGTGCAGCCCTGTAACCTGGGATCAGACTGCTGTGAAAAGAGCTGTGGGAGAAAAAAGCTGTGAGACACCTCGTGGGAGGCCTCACGTGCTTTGTGGGGGAGCTGGGGTTAAGCTCAGCCCCTGATCCCTGGGCATTGCCTGAGCTATGCTGCAGCCATGCCTGCACCCAACCGTGCTCCTCACTGAGCCCAGCCGGATGACTTGACTCGTGGCTTGACTGGACCTGCCTCGTCATTATTGTTACTTTTCAGTGTTGTAACTAGACAAGGGAAAGAGTAGATTAAACAATGTAATTAAACAGTCTTTGCTGCAAATGTAATGAGATAGACTGCTGGTAAGACACTTCGGTGCGTCAGACACTTGCCTGGAGGGCTTCTGAGGATCTCTTCCCTCCTCAAATACCCTTGTCCCACCACCACAGTGCCAAACCATGGCACCAGCCAGAGCGGCAGCTGTGGGCATCTGCACTGCTGCTGGTGCCAGCTCCCTTCTGGCACCACAGCCCTAGAGCCTGCTGGCTTACAGCATTTCCCCACAGCTGGTGGCTTTGCTTGCCCTTCTGGGTTCAGGCTTTCTCTTCCCCCACTCTTGCTGTCATGGCTGCAGGCTGGTCCCATCTCCCCTACCTCCTGCTCACTCTTGTCTGCATCCCTTTTCAACAAAAACACTCAGAAGACAACCGATATGAGGACCAAACCTAATGACAGTCACATATTTGTTAATCGTATCAACGTTCACATCTACGTCAATGACAGCACTGCTAACCATAGCTATGTTGCAGCCTTTCTCATAACCCTGGCGGTCACTTGGATGGTGACTTCACTGGACTGGAGACTGCCTCTGGCCTGCAGATACCACTCCAGGCTCAGAGAGTCAAAACTCAGAGCAAACACTCAAAGCTGAAACCAGGTAATCATAACAATGTTTAGGATTTGCACAACGCTGTTTGCACAGGGCATGACAGTATTTCAGTTTCTGTGTTCATTTGGCACTGTTTTCCTCCTGATTTTGCAATGATAGCTACCAGCAAGATTAGAGAGCGTTTGCTTCTCTTTTAGCTATAAGTCTCTGTCCTGGTTTCAGCTGGGATAGAGTTACTTTTCTTCCTAGTAGCTGGCATAGTGCTGTGTTTTGGATTTAGTAGGAGAAGAATGCTGATAACACACTGATGTTTTAGTTGTTGCTAAGTAGTGCTTAGGCTAGTCAAGGACTTTCTTTTTCAGCTTCCCATGCTCTGCCAGGTGCACAAGAAACTGGGAGGGGGCACAGCCCAAGATAGTTGATCCAAACTGACCAAAGGGCTATTCCATACCATATGACGTCATGCTCAGTATATAAACTGGGGGGAGTTGGCCGGGGGGCAGCGATCACTGCTCGGGGACTGGCTGGGCGTTGGTTGGTGGGTGATGAGCGGTTGCATCACTTGTTTTTCCTGGGTTTTGTTTCTCTCTTTCTCGTTCTCCTTTTCATTGCAATTTTATTACTATCATTATTATTATTATTTTATTTCAATTATTAAACTGTTTTTATCTCAACCTGTGAGTTTTCTTTTGCCCTTCCAATTCTCTCCCCCATCCCACCAGGGGCGGGGGGAGGGTGAGCGGGTGGCTGTGTGGTGCTTAGCTGCCGACTGGGGCTAAACCACAATAGTCTCCTACAAAAGAGAATTAGTAAAAATCAGCTGAACTCCTGAAGTGGTCTCTTTTCACAAGTGAAAACTGGGATGCTGTTGAGAAGTTAAGGTCATGATTTGAAAAATAATCCTCAATTTCTGAGTTGAAAGATTCTTTGATTTTCTGCCTCAAATTTGCTTTGCCTCTATCTTTCTTATATATCTACAGCGAAAGTTGAAAATATCTCAGGACGAGTGGGTGATGGATGGCTTGTAAGGATGCAGTGAGACCATAGGAAACTGATGAGATGCTTTCTGTGGAAGCCAAGCTGCAGGACAAGAGAGGCAATTCACAAGTGGTAGAACAGCTGGCAACTCCAACCCACACCATCTGGGTCTGTGTGATTTTATAATATTTATTGTCACTAACTCTGAGAGGAATATGAATAGAGCTGGCTACAAGTGGAAATGAGCTGGCTTTTCAATAGAGCGAATTGTGTGCGGAGCCTTGGCAGGGACACATAGCAGGGTGAGCATCTGATACCAGCCGGCCAGCCGTGAATCACCACTTCATTGGTCAGCTTGGCTACATGAAACAAGAACAGAAAATTTTTCAGTCAGGCAAGGGAAGCCCTGCTGAAAAAATGGCATTTCAAATCTATCATTTGGAGGGGGGAGATAGAAGGTTGCCAGCTCTCCATCTTTAGTCTGAAGCTTGTGAGAGCCGCATCATTTTTTTCTTAAAACATTAGCATCAATACATGTGGGGTCACTCAAGAATCTTACAGTTATTTTTAAAAAAAGTCTTTTGGGGTCTTATGGTTAAGAAAAAACTGTGACCTGCCTCTACCTAACAACTGCAGAAAATGGAACAACCCCTGAGCGCATTTTCTTAAATCTTCTGATTTGAGCCAGTTTGTGGTTTTGGGACTCTCATGTGTGATTGTGAAAGCACTAAGTTGTCAGTGTTGAGCATATTCATGTAGGCAGCATGATTGCTGCCTTAGGAAACTGTTCTCTGGAGGTGCCTGTTTTGCTCCATGAACGCCAAAGGGAACACTGCTGTTCCTAGCACAGCTGTCCCAGTTAGAAGCTCAAAGCGGGACAGGAAGAGTTTAGGCTTTTCTTTTTCTGTTCCTCATCTGTGAAATGGGCTAACATGTCTTTCCCTCCTGCAGATCAGCCAAAGGATAAATTCCTCCTCTTCTGATACCATGACCTGGCAATTACATGAAAGCTCAACCTGTATGACTTTTATTTTAAAATGTTTTTGCTTCTCATGAGACATTAGGAAAGCTTAAAACTTTTAGTTTGAGTTTAGTCAAACCAGACTTACAAAGGAAGACAAATAACGGTATCTTCTTTCCCTCCCCCCTTCCTTTCTTCCTTCCTTCCTTCCTTCCTTCCTTCCTTCCTTCCTTCCTTCCTTCCTTCCTTCCTTCCTTCCTTCCTTCCTTCCTTCCTTCCTTCCTTCCTTCCTTCCTTCCTTCCTTCCTTCCTTCCTTCCTTCCTTCCTTCCTTCCTTCCTTCCTTCCTTCCTTCCTTCCTTTCTTGATCTTATACATTTCAGCCCTATGTGGTTTGCAAACTGACCTATTTTTGATCATTGACTGTAGTACTGAAACAACAGAGAAATACATGCTATAAAATATGAAATAAAAATTAGCATTTTATTCTAGTAGATTACTGTATTTTCTAAATCTTTTCTTCATCTTTGAAAGCCATGTTTTAATTTTTTTTTTTTTAATGGAAAAATACTGGTTCTCTATTCTGGGATTCACTCCAGAGCTGAAAACACTAGTATTTGTAGTACATCAATTTACAGAACCTGTTAGTTAAGCTGAAGAAAAACGTAGCAAGACGTTGAATGCCAGAGAAGATGAAGTGCCTGGCTAAGAAGTACACAAAAATGCATCTTATGTCCAGCTCACACTGAGTACAATGCCTCAAAAGGCAGTCACAGAGAGCAGCGCTGGCTATTCTGTCTGTAGCTAGCAGAAATGGGTAATAAAAGCAACAGCAGAGAGGAATGCAAAGACCCAACACTGGCTTTAACAAGATACCCCTCTAGAAAAGCCTGCAACAATGACAGAAATATCTTCAACACTGAAGACTACTCTGTAACTAGCGTGTCAAGAGGACACTGAGAAGACGACCAACTTATGTGTATCTATCTCATGTACTGTGGTGAAGATAAATCAAGAAGTAAAGAAGGAAACTCAGCCATTTCTGTCAGCAGCGTGGTGTAAGCTGGCTGTGCATCTATTGAAAAGGAAGAACTCACCTAGAGAAACAACAGAGGGACAGAAGACACAGCCGATGTGAAACATGCTCATTTCTCCAAATAGCCCCAGAGCAAAGCAGACGTGTGCCTGGGATGGCCCCACTCTGGAGTGCCCTGTCCCACTCTCCAGGAACAGGGTTTGCCTCTGAAAAGCGTCTGTGCAGCTGGGAAGGCAAACGGAGAAGAGTGGATCCCAAGCAAGCTTCTGACAGGTTCAGCCACTCAAAGCAACTGCCTGCACGTTAGAAGATTTGAAAACCATTGTGAGAGAGAGATGCTCTGTTGAAGAGAGTGCTTCATGTAGGTATGTATTCTGCATCCCTTGCTCAAGGTGATGGAAGAGCCCTGACAGAGCAGGAGTGCTGGGAAGGAAACCTTGTAGAGGCAATGAGCTTTCAAATCTCTCTTCTTCCCTTACCAAGTGATATTGCTCTTCTACTTCAAGAGAAAGGACTGGGAATTTTTCGGCCCGTCATTGACCTCATCCATTTTACCAGTTTTTATGTCCCTGCCTGGTTAGACCTCTGTAGCTGAAAAAATAGGAGACCTTAAAGCACAACCTAAAGAAGTGGATCGCAGCTGTGCTTGCTGGGCACGGGACACCTCCCGCTCCGAATACCTCATGTGTGTGCACCAGGATCTGGCCCTCCCAGAGGCTTTTCCTGAATGAGGCTGTATAATACTAAAGAAGTTCCCTTATGATGAGATTCCCAAGGGCATTTTGTACAATACTCCATCACAAAGCTGTAAATTCATTCACTTTGCATTGCATTTGGTGGCATTAAGATTTGAAGTATTCAGGGGGAAATACTATTTTGGAAATGCCAGCATAAGCAGACAGGGGTGAACATAAAGGGGACAGCAGCATCTTCTCTTTTTTATCGTCAGACATGCTCACCCAGAGCACCAACTGCCACAGCAGCTCAGAGGTCCCCAGGCCCAAGTCCTGACTGGTGACAAGCTTCAGAGGATGAACTGGGCAGGCTGGTGGTGGCAGCTGGCTGTGCTGGGCTTCCAAAGCTCTCCCTCTCTTCCGCCTCAGTACTCTGGGCTTACTGCATGTACGGCGCGATGCCACAGGAGACTCAATGTTTAAGTGAGTGGTATTTATGTGCCCTCAGCCATAAGACAGATGGTCGATATGGTCTTGAAACAAAATCTTCAACTGAAAATCGTTGTTAGAAATCATTCATTCAGGTCCCTAACACTGAAATTCCTATAAACACAGGCATTTCACAGCCAGATAGTACGTTCCCTATTCCTGAAAGAATAGAAGAGTTGTATCTTTTTTCTGGAAGTGTAACTGTTGAGCAGACAAATGGAAATGTGACCATTATATAGAACAAGGCATGTAGTAAAGAGAACAAATTCTTCAGCTCCTTGGCAGCAAAATGGTATTTAATCATATTCAGCTCTTTTCTCCTTGTCCAGGCATGTCCAGAAAAAATCAATCTTATGATCAACACACCACAGGAATCTCATTTTTTAATTTAGCTCTCTAAGGGATTCTCTTTTGATCCTTCTGATCAGACAAGAACAATTACTGTGCCTCTAAGCTCTCCCCTGCCTCCAGTCTCCAATTAGTCACATCTGATAACATTTTTTCACTGTAAAAATAAGGTCATCTCTTCGACTGCTTATGTCTAAATCAGGAGACACTATGATAACTCATTCACAAAACAACACCTCACTCTTCCCAGCCAGCCTGGGCCCTTCTGCATCCAGATTTTCAAAATCATAATCTTTTTAAAAAAACTTTGTCTGGGCTGTAAGAATGCCACTGATTGATTAAATTTTTGTTTGCTTGAGGTACATCCTGGTGTTTTGAGAAGCACACAAGCTAAACCAAGCACTTGAGTGCATGTGTTTCAGTTCACCAAACAGACTTTCTGAGATCAGTGGGATACTGACACATCCAAAATTCAGCTTGTATTTAAGTGCTGTGAGTCCAGAACTTTCTCCTCCACACTTTTCCAGTTTGTTTTCTTCTCCTCAGAACTTTGAACTATGTTGTGGGGTTTTTCTTCAACTGTTCTTTCAATTCTTTCATGGAGAAAGGTCACAGTCTTCACAGTTTCTTGGTTTTCTTGTCTGATTTCAGTCAGGCCTTGAAGGCAGCAGCTTCTCACCTACACTTGTTCAAGACGAAAAGCCACGTTGAGCACGATGGCACTTGAGCTTACTGTTGAAGCATTCCCCCTCCCCATCGGTGTATCTTTTTCCTTTAGGCAAGTACCAGCAAAGCTTGCCAACTGTTCAAAACAAAATGTTAGTGGGGAAAAAAAAAACCTTTATATTCACAAAAGATCATGAAAAATGAAAGAAGCAAGCAAAAACCCCCCAACTCTTCTCCTTTCATATGAGGCCTGGCTTTTCCTCTGGTGTGGGGCAGAGATAGGGCCAGCCTGGATGGGGAGCCAACCCTGAGCCACATTGTGAGGACACAGGCCCTCACAGCACTGCCCATCCCACCTGGTGGGACAGCCAGAGGTGGGAGAGAGCTCCTAATGCCCCAAAGATCTCGGAGGTGCAAATCCCCTGCCTTCATCCTTGTGCGCAGCATTGCCAGGGAGCCAGACCAGGAGATATCCAACAGCACAGCTAACAGAGGCAGCCAACAGCAGGTGCTGGGCTCAGCTTCGAGACCTGGGAACTTCTTCTGGGATCTTAGGGGGACTCCTGGGAGCTCTTTGGAGATAAAGCTGGAAACAAGTTCATTAGAGGAGGTTTGCTGGGGAGGTTTATAGGGAGATTTGCTGCTTGCTTGGGGCTTCAAGCTGGGGTGTTGTGGAGAGGCTGCCAAGCCCTGTCAGCTCTGGGACTGTTACTCCCTGCTGCTCTTCCATGGGGGCACCAATGATGTCAGGGGAGACCTGAGCGTACCAAGCATGACTGCATGGATACAGGGGTGGTGGCCAAGGGCACAGAGGCCAAAGCGGTGTCTCCTCAGTCCCACCAGTGAGGGGAAGGTCTTGAGGCAGAGTGGATGGATCCTACAGGTCAACAAGAGATTGCACAGCTGGTGTCAACAGCAAAGATTTGTCTTCAAGACCTTGGAAGCCTTTTTGATGATCGAGAACTTATTGGAAGAGATGGGATCCCTGTGACCAAGCAGGGCAAAAATGTCTTTGCCAACATGCTGGCCAACCTGGTGAGGGGAAGTTTTAAACTAGAAGTGATGGGGGAGAGAGGTGATGACCTGTAATCAAGTGAGGAAGTAGTTGGCAAGCAAAGGGTGTGGGGTGATGTGGACAAGAGACCTTATAATCAACATAAGGCAGAAAGGAGCAGAAAGGGACCCATCCTAAAGGTATGCACACAAATAAGGGTGAGCCTACATGACAGTATGATGGGAGAAGATCTCATACCTTTTCTGGGAAATCAGCACAACTGGGAGTTGCCTTTATGTGAGACAGCAGCGAGGATGCCGGTGGCTCTGCCTTGAGAGGGGTGTGAGCCAGCTGAGAGCTTATGGGTCAGGGTTAGGGGGTAGATCAGCATGGATGACATTGTGATGGGTGTCTGCTACAGACCACCTGATCAGGAAGAAGTAGATTAAGCCTTCTTCAGACAACTGGAAGAACCAAAATATAAAAATGGTGTGTATCTATAACTAAAACCAGAAAGGTTTTATATACATAAACCCAAGATGGTGGTGAGGCACCATGGGGCATGGTCTTCTGCCCGGGAGGAAGCATGGACCTCAGCATATCGGAGGCCTCAACCCAGACAGAGTTCTGGGGGAGGATGCCACCATCCCAGTCTCAGGCAGCAGGCGGTGCAGGGTTGCTGTCCCAGGGCTGGGGCAGGGGACAGTGGCGGTGTCCTTGTGTCAGGATATGTGCACTGGGCAAGGAGCTGTTGGCAGGAGAAAGAGTTGTGGCAGAGCTGAGCAGCTGCACACTGTCAGGGAGGATGAGCAAGAGATCGACAGGCTCTTTGCAGAGGCTGAACAGCCCTAAGGTCCCTTCCAAATGGAATTATTCCGTGGTTCTGTGACATAAGGACAAACAAATGTAAGCAGATCTTGCTTAATAGGACCATGAAGGAAACTCTGAGCGCAGGTAAATCAGTGATAGGTGGTATGAATAGATTTGTAGAGCTATGGTAATTCAGCCTTAATAATGCTGAATAATGCTGAAGGTATAACCTAGATGTCTTGATCCAAGGTTTTGTACCTCATACTTTGAGGAAGGTGTAGAACTACAAGAATGTTGAGATGTGTGCAGATGTTAGCTGGGGTAGAGTTAATTTTCTTCATAGAAGCTAGTATGGGGCTGTGTTTTGGATTTGTGCTGAAAACAGTGTTGATAATACAGGGGTGTTTTCATTACTGCTGAGCAGTGCTTACACACAGACAAGGCCTTTTCTGCCTCTCACCCCACCCCACCAGTGAGTAGGCTGGGGGCGCACAAAAGCTGGGAGGGGACACAGCTGGGACAGCTGACCCCAGCTGACCAAAGGGATATCCCATACCATGTGACGTCATGCTCAGCATATAAAGCTGGGGGAAGAAAAAGGAAGGGGACAACTTTCGGAGTGATGGCGTTTGCCTTCCCAAGTAACTGTTACGCGTGATGGAGCCCTGCTTTCCTGGAGATGGCTGAACACCTGCCTGCTAATGGGAATTAGTGAATGAATTCCTTGTTTTGCTTTGCTTGTGTGCATGGCTTTTGCTTTACTTACTGAACTGTCTTTATCTCAACCCACGAGTTTTCTCACTTTTACCCTTCCGATTCTCTCCCCCATCCCACCAGAGGGGAGTGAGTGAGCGGCTGTGTGGTGCTTAGTTGCCGGCTGGGGGTAAGCCACAACAAGCTGGCTAAAAAATATGACCTGTGAAAAAAAATTGAACCGACTCAGACTGTTCAACTTAAAGAAGAGAAATTGAATGAGAATCATCATAGGAGTCTGCAAATGCTTCAAACTATCCTTGGGCAATTCCAAAGAGGAAAGAAATCACCTAGTTTATGCTTGTGCTGGATATGACAAAAAGACAGTATCCTAAATTCCCACAGACTCATAAAACACTGGCCTATTGTCTGCAGCCACGTGGGTGGTCTATCATATGGAAAACCCCTAACGCCAAGAAAAGAGTTTTTGTTAAGTGTTTTGACCCACTGAAGCAAAATGAATGAAAATGCCATAACCTGCTACATTTACCTGAGTTCCAGACCTGGAAAATTGCCTTTTGGTTGTGACAACAAGTGTTCCCCCTGGTTTGCTTGTTTCAACAGATATCTGGAAAACTCTCTTTGGCCTTTGGGTTCCCCATCGCTTCACCACAGTACTCTCCAGCTGGGGCAGATGGTTGAGGCTCAGAGCATTGCCAGGCTCTGAGGCTCCATCAGCAAAACAGTAAGCATGGACAATGTTAGAGAGGAAGGAACTGAATATCCATAGATGCACTGCCTCTCTAAACAAGCATGTAGGGAAAGTGAGGCAAAGGATTAATAGATTTAGATAGAATGAAGTATTGTGGATTTTTTTCCCCTGGCATAAATATCTAGCTGAGTAAAAGATGCTGTATTTTCTCTACATTCCCCTGTGGTGGTTCACCTTGTCCAGCTGCTAGATACCCACCCTGCCACTCTCTCATTCCTCCTCCTCAACAGGACAGGGAGAGAAAATAAGATGAAAAAGCTTGTGGGTTGAGATAAGGATGGGGAGTTCACTCACCAATTACCTTCACGGGCAAAACAGACTGAACCTGGGGAAGATTAATTTAATTTATTGCCAACTAAAATAGAGTTGGATGGTGAGAAACAAAGACAAAAACTAAAACACCTCCCCTTTCCCCCCTTCTTCCCAGGCTCAACTTCACTCCTCCATTCCTGACCCCTCTGCCTCCTCCCCTCCGAGCGGCGCAGGGAGATGGGGAGATGGGGAATGGGGGTTGTGGTCGGTCCGTAACAGCTCCTCTCTGCTGCTCCTTCCTCCTTGCACTCCAGTGACACCATCTGGGCTGCTGGGCTCAGCCGTGGGTCAGTTGGAGCTGGCTGGAGCTGGCTGTGTCCAGCATGGGGCAGCCCTGGCCTCTCCTCAGCCCCACTGCCAGCGCCTGGGCACCTGCACCCGGTATATCCCCATATCCTCATAGTCTCTTTTCCTCTTAGGAAAATATGTTTGTGTTCTTATATTACTTAAAAAGTGTTATTTGTTTGTTAACTTTGAAAAAAAAAAAAACCAGTAAGACTTGAACCAGGAGCTTTTTGCTTATGATGATGTTTGGCTTCTGCTGATGGCTGGCACAGGGGTCGTACAGACACCAAGTGAGGTCTTTGACAGCTGGTGTGAAGGGCATGTGTGAATGCAACAAGGCTGTGTCCCAGGGTGCAGGTCGCTGATCGCCAACCTCCTCCTCTGGAGCCGAGGCAGCATTCCCGTCCCCTGCTGGAATGATGGAAGAAAGAGTCAAGGATATAAACTTCAACCCATGCATTACGTACCCTGTCTCCTTAGCCCAACTCCTTAGACATATTTTCTCCAAAAAGTGTATTTCAGGAGTTCGGGCGGCAAGTTTTTCATTTGTCCTGAACCAACCATTTACTATAGCACAGACTTCAGTAAAATAACATATATAGAATCAAAAGAAAAAAATGTAGTCTCTGTCTCACAGGTCAGGAATCACTTTATTATTCAGAAGATGTGAGGAAAATTGATGGTTTTGGCTTTTGGAAACATGGGAGTTGTTCAAAGTTGTTGTTGAAGAAGGTTCCCATTCCTATGCAGTAGCTCCCAGAAGCCGATGTGCATGCAATTGTCTATAATATGTACAGTACCTAGAATAGAAAACTTTGTAATAATGAAGGACAGAAGTTCCTGTTTCCTTTCTTTTTTACTAGTAAAGTGTACTCCTGTAAAGATTAGGAGGTAGAATTATTTTTATGACCTCTATCTGTGTCTCTCATTTGTCTTCTGAAATTTCCTTTTAACATACTGGGCAGTTTCATTCATCATTACGCAAAAGCAGCCAGTGACCAACAAATGAAGAACTGGCTAAGTGATAAATTGCACAGACTAATTGTAAAATGAGGATGGGATTCCTGGTAGTGCTTGGCTTCTTCTCTGACTGGGCCCTATGTGATGTGAAAGTGAATATCGACGATTCCTGCATTCTTAGCTCAAATGCTCCCTTGACTTTAGCTACAGTACGTAAACTTGTTGTTATCAAGGTTCTCCACAGAATTTACTCTTTCCAACCAGAAGATTTTGTATGGGTGGGAAAAGAACACTCCAGACACTAGTCCTGGATTTCCAGAATCAGTTAAGGACAGGAGCCTCTCCAATCCTCCCCAGATTCCTGGTAAATGTCCTTTATGCATACACAGCTCAACCCTTTAGTGGATGCACTTGAATGGTGAGGAGTCAGATGTGTTGGACAGATGGTCAGTGCTTCCTCAGCAAGCCCACCACATGGAGGAGACCTCAGGCTTACTCTGCAAATACTTGTCATTTGAGCGATAGATGATGGCAGGCTGGATACACCCTGGCCACTGCAGACTCCATGGGCACGTTCATAAACTTCTGTCTCGGAAATCTGGCACAGAAATATGGCCTGTCTGTAATGTAGGTATACACAGTATAAATAGCATTTTCAAAAGCAACTAAATAACAGCATAAGGCCCATATTCAAGAATCACTTATGCATTCAAGAGCCTGTTTCATCAAAAATAGGATTTAGAGTACATTTTCCTAAAGCGCTTACATTTTTTTTGTTTCAAGTTTTACAATGTTTATGGCTGTGGGCTCCCTGAGGTTTGCTACTGGTTTGACAGTCAGAGAAATATTACTTAATGCCTTTGCAGTATGTACAAGGTCATATCAAGGCATCATTTTTTAAGCAGGAGCCCTACAGAAAACAGCTGAACAATAATTGCACTAATGGCCCTGTATGTGATTGTATCAATATGTTATTTCACTGCATAAAGAAATCAATGTTATTAAAAAAAATCATAGCAATCATAACGACATAGCCAATTTGAGAGTGCTATTTACTGAATAGCTAGTGACCAATTTTCCAGTCCTCCTGTTTAAATTAATGAATATTTAAAGACGAGACTAATTTGATTTCCCTAAAACCTGCCCAGTTTCATTAACACAGCAGGGGAAAATACAAAATATGCATTTGAATGCTTTGTTCTTCAGGAAAAGCTATTCTACCTCTGATGTGTTGAAGATTAAAAGAAACCAGTGATTAAAATAATATTATCGCTTCTGTTATTTCCCAGTCTTCAATGCTGGCAAGTGAAAGATGGTTAAATTCCTATTTTTTAATGAGACTGTTCAGAGAATAATATACAAGCTTCGTGGGAAGGCTGAAAAACCGCATTTTTTTCACAAAGCAGCGACAACCATTTGGAGGGGAGGGCGACTCCAACATGACAAAAGTGTGGTGCGGTCTAGGATGTCTCCCAAGTACAGTGACACTGTATTAAAGCCATTCTGAATGTCAACAAGCTTTGCTGTGCACAAAGACTGTAAATGATACAGAAGCAGTCCCTTATCTGGGTAGAACAAAGGCTGGCAGAAAATCTTTGTGTTTTTTTTTCCTGGATGAATTTCATTTACCTTTTCAACAGATTTTAAATCTTTTGTAAAATACTCCAAGGGGGCATAGCACAGTGTGAGACTTGTAATCAGCCTGAAAAGAGTGACAGAAAGCTGGCTCATTTGGTCTCTCTCAATGCTTTCCTTTATTCTAACCCGTCTGTTCACAGCTTAAATCAGAGGAACTTTGAGTGTTTAACTCTTACAGCAGGTAGCAGAAAAAAGCACAAAGGAACCTGAGCAAAATATTTGAAGTAAAATCTGGATTCAGAAGCAATTCAGGGGCATGACTCACCTGCCTAAACTAATTATTGTACATGCATAACCTTTTTTGTTGTTGATCCACCTGACAAGTGAATGCATAGCTTTAACAAGAAAAAAAAATAATCCTGAGCTTTTCATGCAGGAAGTAACTAATTGAGTAAAAACAAATGTTGAGGGGAAAAAAAAAGTATATATGAGCTGGCTAACAGCAGAAAAAAAAGAACGATCTTGGTGTGGAGCTCTAGGAAGAGGTGCTGGAGTATCTATGGCTGGTACCTATCAACCTGTTTCTAACAGCGTGTAACGGTCAGAGGTGTGCCTCAGCCAGCTTTGGGTCCCTAAGGAGGTGTTTGCAAGGAAAAATAGGCACCTGTGGTTTTGTCTCCTTACATTCTGCCTAAATAAATAGATGCGTATATTTTAGATCTTATCCTCAGCCTCTTGGGATGAGCACCATCTTTCTGTTATGTGTTGGTACAATAGCGGCTCTGCTCCATGCGTGGGCTTTCTAGGAGGAACAAACTGTATACGGGAACAGAGAATACCTGAAAAAAGTGAAGTCTGGAAATATCTGCAAAGATGAGAATATCTCCCCATATCAGGGCCCTTTGCCTGAGACTGGAACAGCTGCATTTTGCCTCTCTCAGTTCCATCTGGAATTTCAAGCAGATACTTCCCCAGGGATATTTTCTTTGTCACTGCTATTTCTCTGTTGTTTCTTTAAAATAGAAACAGAATTTAATTTTTAAGAAACACATGCTGAAGCCACTAAAAACTGTCATTTTAATACCACTTTATCGATCTTAAATATAACTCTTGTGCTCCACAGCTAGAGAACAGAACAAGGGGGGGTAGGCTATTGTCTGATAACATTATTCAGCATCCCCAAAGCTCCACTTATATAACCTGAAAGTCTCTGTACTCTAACTATAAAGTTTCAATATATAACTTGCACTGTACATTGCTGTTTGTTAGTTGTGAACAGGCTAAGACAGTACTTACAAACAACTAAGAACTTCAAAATCACTGACATTAATAACTGGCTTAATGAAAGACTTACCCTCTGTAAGTCTGAACAGATGCTAATGGAAATAGAATTAAAACCCAAATTTGCTTGGGGAGCAGATGTCAAGCCATCTTACAAACACAGGTTCTGTATCTGGTCTTTCATCCAGTTTTGCTCAGCAGGGAAAAATTTTGCTTCTCAGGTCCTCTGGGCTACACCTACACTGCCAGACACAGCCAGACGCAAGTGACTTGAACACCCTCTGGGGGACTGTCTCTGTTGTTTACTTATTAGCATGCTTCGTGGAACAGCTTGGGCCCATGTCAAACAGCACATTCCCAGGCAGATTCCCAGTGGGCACTCTGGAAGTATTGGGTTTGCGTGGCAAGGTTTTGGTAGCAGAGGGTCTACAGGGATGGCTTCTGTGAGAAGCTGGTAGAAGCTTCCCCTATGTGCGATAGAGCCAATGCCAGCGGGCTCCAAGACGGACCGGGTGCTGGCCAAGGCTGAGCCCATCAGCGACAGTGGTAGCACCTCTGGGATAGCATATTTAAGAAGGGGGTGGGGGGAAACCTGCTACACAATAACAGCAGCCAGAAGAGAGGAGTGAGAATATGTGAGAGGAACGACTATGCAGACACCAAGGTCAATGAAAGAGGAGGAGGAGGTGCTCCAGGCACGAGAGCAGAGATTCCCCTGCAGCCCGTGGTGAAGACCATGGTGAGGCAGGCTGTCCCCCTGCAGCCCATGGATGTCCACGGTGGAGTAGATATCCACCTGCAGCCTGTGGAGGACCCCACGCTGGAGCAGGTGGATGTGCCTGAAGGAGGCTGTGACCCTGTGGGAAGCTCATGCCAGAACAGGCTCCTGGCAGGACCTGTGGACCCATGGAGAGAGAAGCCCATGCTGGAGCAAGTTTGCTGGCAGGACTTGTGACCCCATGGGGGACCCACACTGGAGCAGTCTGCTCCTGAAGGACTGCACCCTGTGGAAGGGACTCATGCTGGAGCAGTTCATGAAGAACTGCAGCCCATGGGGAGGACTCACATTGGAGAAGTTCATGGAGAACTGCCTCCCATGGGAGGGACCCCACGCTGGAGCAGGGGAAGAGTGTGAGGAGTCCTCCCCCTGAGGAGGAAGGAGCGGCACAGACAACGTGTGATGAACTGACCTCAACCAATATTCCCTCTCCCCCTGTGCTGCTCAGGGGGAGGAGGTAGAGAAAATTGGGAGTGAAGCTGAGCCTGGGAAGAAGGGAGGGGTGGGGGTAAGGTGTTTTAAGGTAAGGTGTTTTATTTCTCATTACCCTACTCTGATTTGATTGGGAATAAATTAAACTAATTTCCCCAAATTGAGTCCATTTTGCCCATGACAGTAATTAGTGAATGATCTCTCCCTGTCCTTATCTCACCCCATGAGCTTTTTGTTGTATTTTCTCTCCCCTGTCCAGTTGAGGAGGGGAGTGACAGAGCAGCTTTGGTGTGCACCTGGCATCCAGCCATGGTCAACACACCACATTGGGTAAGGTCACCTTGCTTTGGGAGGAAAGAGCATTTTTTAGAGAACAGCTCTTTGCCCACATTATTTAGTAGCACTGACATAGCCATGAAGACCAACATCAGACTAGAGCAATTGGTGTCCTGCACGGACATGGGCGCAGAATCACTGGGTAGGTTAAATGGTAGTCAGTAGGGCTGTTTCCACTTATGGCACTCAAAGATTTGGCTGAAAGTAGTGATTTTACCTACATATCACAGCAAAAGCTGTGATTGCTTCCTTTGGCTGTTATACCTTTCCCAGGGCACGTTGAGCCACTTAGAATCTGTAAGAAATTGTATCATGTCTACAAAAAGACTGCTCTTTCCCAGCCTAATTCACATTAAAATAAATTCAGGTAGATTATTCCAAACCAGGTTGATCTGCCATGTAACTTAAAATGGAGAATTTGCACAGGAATGGGTGAGGACTGCTCATATCCTCTTTCAGCCCTCTCTGATGCAGGGGTGGAAGCAGGGAACTGAGGCAGCAGTAATAGTAGTGCTCATGGTACTAGGACCTGAAATAATGTCAGCTATTTCCAGAGTGACTTCACGTCTATCCCATTAGACATTTCCACTAAGCACAGTGCCTGTTATATTCCTGAGTCCTTAAATTGCACCCAATATTAAACTGTGGATTAAACCGTTGTAGCTCAGATATCTAGGTGTTCATGTTCTCAGTTTGGCCATTTATGTAAACATTAGTATTTCTGACCCCATTAAGATAGACACAGGAACTGAATTCTTTTCAGTTAAATTCAGTTTCAGTTCAATTCTACAGCAGTAGCTTTCCAATCAACAGCAAAACACTCCCCCAGTGGCAAATTTGATTTCAAAACACAAGCTGTTTTCTTAAAAGTGATTCTGTAAGATGCTAAAAGGAGCTACTGTCAAGAAGTTTTACTACAAAACTGTCCTTTGTCTGGTAAATAAAAATCAGATACAAATCGACCTTTCTGTTGCTCCAGCAGAGATGGTTTATCTGAATAGTATTAATCCTTGCAGTGAGGAGGAAACTGCTTTTGAAAATCTTGTAAAATGCTTCAGCAGTGTTCTTTCGAGCTTTGACAATGTCACCACTGAGCGTGGTGATGTCCAGCAAAGAAATCTGAGAATGCTGACTTAAGAAGTGGCATTTCTGCACATTTTTCTTACATTTTTTTTTCCATCAAAATGAGCTTCAGTTTGGTGTGGTAATGCAGGAGCTTTTTCAGCATTGTCTGTGAAGAGCTGCAGTCAGATTAACATTAGTCCTCCACGTCGTTTAAAGGGAACCACAGTTCTGCAAGCCAGCTTATTTGTACTTGTACACAGAGCATATTTTTAACAGCAGCAGCTTCTAGTATTTTCTGCTTAAACTGCTGGGATAATGTGAAAGAATCTGGAGTTATCTCAGCAGCTGCTTTGTCTGGACAAGACTGTAACAACTGCAATCTTGCTGTACAAAACTTCGGATTAAGAAAAGCCATCCTACCGTGGTCATTATTCAAATTGATCTGAGACTACTGTGTCCCCTTCTCCACCAAACTCTCTCTCACAGCTTTCTGATAATGGTCCCCTTTCAAAGTGCTGTGCTTGTGTAACACAAGCTTCAAACTCACTTGGTGAGGTTTGTTTCTTTCCTTCTTTCTCCTCAGAACTAAAGCGATATGGGACGTTGCACCATTTGCAGTGAATGATGAACAGATGTGCTGTTTTACTTTGTAATCCCTCCAAGGCAGGGACATCACTGTGAATGTTATTGACAGCACCCTGGGTCCTAGTGTATAATGCATTTCCTGGGCCCACACCAGCATGAAGTGTTGCTAAACAGACATGACAATAAGAAGGGCGCAGTGATAGGGGAGTCTTGACGGAGTTGTCTGATAAACTGATCTTCTTCACACAGCATGCGTTTTAGTAACAACTGAATAAAAAAAAATACACATCCAGAAGGTGGGAGTGCATGGGCCTAGTTACAGAATGTGTGAATGTGTGCTGTAAACGTGCCTCTAAAAATGGATTTAGTGCTCGTAGCAGAGGAGCAATTGAATATAAATTCCAAGTGGAAACAGCTACTTCTGTTGATGGGTGTAGTACTAGTAGAAGTAAGGAATGAGTGGGAGGTGATATCTTCTTCTCTGATTGATATGTGAATTTGTACAGTTCTGTGGTGCTACACATCTCTCCCAGCATTCACCATTTAAAAGACAGGCATATAGCCTAAACCAGCCGTTCAGACATCCTGTGCGTTCAGTTAGACACCTTCATGGGGCATCCAGCCCTTCCTAGGTGCCTGAGAGATGTGGGATAAATTTTCTTCTGGCACTGTCTCTCTTCATTGACTGGAGAGAGGGCCACAACTATTATTTTAGACCAGACACCTGTGTTTTAGACAAATAAATTTACATTATTTGAATCTAATTTCAATGGCCATGATTTTTCAAGGATGCTGAAATGCTGGAGATGATATAAAAAATATTTTGAAGCTACAGGAAAAGCCTTTCAGTGATACTCATAGAGAGCTTGATGAGTTTCGTTTATCCAACAGACACTCAAAAGAAGACTTGATTATAGTGTAATTATCTGAGAGAAAAGATGAGGTACTGAAAGATCCTTTACTGATGAGAAAGAGAAGACAGCAGGAGTTGGTAGCTGGAACCTAGAGTCAGTCACATTCAGTTTGAAAGCAGTCAGGGTGAATAATTTGGGAACAACCTTCAGAGAAAGAGTGGCTTCTCTATTTCTTAGCATTTTGAGGTTGGAACTCAATGATTTCTTGCAGTACATGCTACAGTGAAATCCACGCTACTGGCTCAAACCAAGGTAAAGTGGATAGTAGCCAGCCTGCCACTCTGAGAACAAAAGCGGTAGCATAAAGGCATGAACATGATCATGGGGAACGGACCATTTCCCTGGATTGGGTTATTGTATTCTCCTGGGATTTAAAAGGATGATGGATCTAGCCAGTCTTCTTTTCATCATCTGCTTATTTGTTCTACTGCCTGATTAAATGTTTACAAGGTGGGAAAATATTACCACCTTTTTTGATGCTAGAAACAAAACAACACCTCACATCACAGTATGACCAAGTGATGCCTGGCAACAGGAAATTCAGTGCAATGTGGACTGCTTTGATTTCAGATTTCACCAATTAGTTTTATTTTAACATATAAGATATGGAGAAATAGAATTCCAGATGGTACAACGTTATTCACAATCTCTCTGTAATATGTTGTAAGACTTAATTCTATAAAACAATGTATTATTCCAGTTCACTCACTCCTTAAAAGATGTAGATGTGATTATTTGTGTTACTTCATAGAAATAATCAGTTTTCTATGTGATATATGAAAGCATAGTATGTACACATGCTCTATAACTTATTCACATCAATTCCATTTGTTCTATCACCTGTCTTCACACTACATCAATTCCCCCCTCATTCATTGTCCTGTGCCCTTATTTAGACACTGCAAAACATAATTTCTCACATGCACTGAGTGTCTTTTCCTCGTGAATATTCTGTCAGATAAACACAGGTTCTCCTGCAACGTTTGGTGGCACTCAGAAGCATCACTCTAAATAGCAAAATAACATGTCATAGGGTCCTTCCTTCAGTGCCAATAATAAAAGGGCAGTTGCCCTAGATACAAAACAGGACAACCTGAAGTTATAGACATACCCGTAACAATTTTGGTAGTTGCACTGCCTGTTTAAGGTGCAGGGTTTCTTTCGTTTGATATCCCCAGTTTGCACATGCCCAGTTCATCCACAACTATTACCCTCTTTGCCACTTGCTGTGACTCTCTTGCTAATAAAGTTACAGAAAAATACTCTGGCTTATCAGACAGTCTCTTGCACATCTTTTGACTGAAGCCATACACATCACCTTATACTGTCACCCCTGGTTGAAGGTCATATGTGTACTTCCTTAACAATGACCTTAGGTCACTTGAAGGGGCATCGGTATAGAAGGGTGACAAATGCTGACGATCTTCTTAAAGACTGGAGGAGAGCGTTGTCATGCTGTGTGAGGGCTGCTATTGACAAAGGCGCCCCAGAAGACATCTTAATTAACTGGGAAGGGGTTAGATGATCCTGCTTAATTCAGCCTGTGTTCTGTCAGGCACCTAATCAATCATCTTCTCCCAGAACATACTGAAACCATAGTTTATTGTAGCCTAAGGTGAATTGGGTACCTCATTTGGAATGATATGAGAAAAACATAGTCCAAAAAATCTTGGAAGTAAAAAAAGAAGCTCAATTTGGGTTCATGAGCTGAATGTGCCTCCTCGATTCAGATAATAAGGATTCCTTTAGGGCAGCTGAATGGCAGCTTTCACAGCATCCCTCAGGAGATACCTAGCGAATATTATGAGAAATTCAATAGTTAGGTTAGAAAATAACTGTGGGGACAGGAGGAAATACAATCTTATGTTAACCTTGCCAGTTTTTACTCTTTGCTAGCATTCTCATCTAAAACCCTTTTATCAAGGTTTTTCAACTGCCATTTCCAATTACATTGGACTGAAATTTGTCCATCAAGATGAGAATGTTTGAGTGAAATTCTACTTAAGTTGCTTTAACCTCTTTCAATGAGGAGAGGAGCAATGAACAATTTACCTTACTATGTTTTCAGACTTTTACTTGTTCCACTGTTGTGAGCTCTTCAGAGAGTAATTTGGTACAGTGGCTGGAGGTAGGTCAGGTGAACTCCCGTAGTTTATAGTCCCAATTCTGGCACTTTTTCTTCCTGGGCAAGTCCTTTGACTTTTTTCTATCACTCCCTTTGCACATACAAAAAGATAACTGGAGGAGCCAAAGAGGAGCTAAAGACTTATAGCCACCCCAAAGGGCTTCTCTCATGCTGTTATGCTGCTGTGAGCTATTTCTTCCATGTTCCACTTTATCCACTCATTTGTTGTCATCACTTCCTATGTTTAGTCTCATTAATATTTTAAGCTCTTCAGTCAGGGCCTGTCACCTTTATTTCTCTGTGAAGTTGCATGAATGTTTCTCGCGCTCTGCAGGTAAAATTAAAATAATAAACAATACCAATACCGACTATTTTGGGGCAGTTTAAGATACTGAAGGCATGGCACTCTATCTGCAAAATATATTCCTTTTTGCTTTTTATTATTATTATTATCCATTCTGAAGTGGCAGTTTATTACACCAACAGCATCTTTCAAAATCACAGTTTAATCACAGCATACATCTTTTTTTTCATTTGAAATCATAACTTTGAATTTGACCTAAACCAGAAAAACTAAAAAATTTTCTGGCCATCTAAATGTCATTTGGGATGGGATTCATCAATCCAAATTCAGGTGCTTGCAATGTAGGTGTCTGCATATAAACAAGGCATGTAAGACCCAATTTAACTGACACAAACCCTTCTAGTTGGTCCTGTTTCTTTTCCTGAACTATGCAGGACTTCTGGACAAGTAGCACATCTCTATGCTGAAGATGTTTAAAGTTAGGTGGGATTAATACCGTGCTGATGCTCCCTTCTTCAGCATTCTTAGGCTCTAACTCCAGTCTCAAGGTAACTTGCTGCTTACTTTAGAATACCAATTAACACCCTTTACAAACCAATTATAAATCGAATGAGCATTGCAGTGAGTGAACTTTTCTTTGGTGAGGCAGCTCCTTCCTTGTAAGCACTTGCTTGGATAGTGTGGCAAGGAGGATGGCTGGAGTGCTGCGATTTGCAGTATACTTGTCATGTGGATAAGAGCTGCAGTCTATAAAGCTGTCAATTTCATGTTTTTTTTACCAACAGAAAACTCATTTTAAAGTGAGAGTGGAGGAAATGGCATCACAAAGAAGTAAACAGTATCCTTCTATATTAGTAGCTTATGCTTATCTAGGGAGTGTTTTTGATCCCAAGGTACTTCAGACAGTGTATCTGAAATGTTAAGTGAATAAGATATTGCAAAGAACAAACTATTGCTTTATGTCATCAAGGACTGAAGGTTGCAGAAACTTGCAGGTTGACTCCTCTCACTGAAGATGTCAAGATCAGCCAAGCCTCAGACTAATTCAATTATTTTCCCTTTACAGTATGATGTCCAAAGGAAGCGTTCACAGTGCTTGAATGTCTTCAGCTCCCCTGCACATTTCGGTCTGTCTCAGAGCGTGATGCCTTTGGATCTGACCCCCCATCAGCTCCGCTGAGCGCAGACAGCAGCACAGCTGCCACGGGAACTGACGGGTGTCACAATTTCCCTCGGTCTTTCTATCGCTCTGGTTCTGAATGAACTTTCCATTTGTAAGTGTCTAGGGTGTATGTATTGAGGGCTCCAACTTGTAGGGATTAGAGAGATACAAAATTCCCTATGTTAAGGTTATTAAATTAATCTGCTTCATTGAAGGATGAAGCAGACTGGAGAAAGCAGTGGGCTTTCTCACATGGGCCTTGGGGGCTTAGGGCGTCGGGAGAGGAAAATGAACGATTTATTACTGTGTGTTTTAGAATACTTTCAAAGTTCAAATCATCTTTGTAATTTGAAATCACTTAGGATCTATCAGAGCTTATCCAAAGATCAACAGAAATTAAAAACATAATTTTTTTAATCTAGAAGTGTTTAAGCATTGTTAGCAGAGATGAGTGAACATGAAACTGCTGCATTTGACAGATAGATATTACAGAAAAGTAGAGTAAAGGTTAGGTTTTGGACCAAAATGTTGATGCTGAGACTCGTTTTTCCTTCTTGCAGCTTCCTTGAACGTATCACTGAGGTTTTTGGCCTAATGGTCAAAATGCATAATGGAAACACCAAAACATTCTCTGGTAGGGCAACAAAGTGCCTTGGAAGCTAGGGCACTTTTCTCTTTTTGAATATCAAACACGCACTAATTCAGCACTGCCTTGAGATCTGTGTCATCACTTAGGTCTGCACAGTAAATATAACACGTGACTTCACCAGGAGGGTAATGTTAAGCATCCTTTTTACAAATAAACAACACCCTGTGTTTGGGTCTGGGTCACTTAATGGGCTTGGGTCCATTAATTAAACTCTCTTCACCATTTCGCTGCCAAGCCTTCATTTCTTCGCTGCCTTAACAGCATAGGTACATCCACTGCTGCCGTCCAGCATGTCATCCTTTCCTTTGTTCCTGTATTCAGCAAGGGTCCTTCTTCATACTCACTGTATAGACAAGACTTCTTTTACAAGGTCAATGCTTTATTTCTGCCAGAAAAGATCCTGCTCCAGATTTACCAAAGCTCTATGATTATACCTAGGGGGTGATTTACAGCTATGAGAGTCTTGGCTGGAGGCATCCTGCCTTGCTGGGTCACTACCTGAAGGAAATCCCATGCACTTGGCTGTCTCAAAATCAGTTTTCAAGAGTAGCTTTTCAAAATTAATTCCCTAACAGGGCAGGGGGCTTCATCCCGGCACCCAGAGCCATAGCTCTCCTGTCCTCAGTGCAGATTTCGTGCGGGCTATCCCCTCAGTCGTGCCCCAGACCCAGAGTGAGATCCATGTGAGATCTGTATGAGATTTATGGTTGGGAGTCACCCATAAAAATCCACAGAGCTTTTGGGAAATTTCTACCCTCAGTTCTCTAAAAATCATGCCTTAATAGATGAATATGATTCACCTGCTTTATTTTTCAAGCTATCAGGTATGTGTGACACACCTCAAACAAGCATGTAAGGACAGAGATCCTGCTAAGAAGAGCTCAAATCCGTATTTGGCATGACACAGTGAGTGATGGTGATTATGAGATAAAAGGGTGGAGAAGACGGGAAGGACAAGAGCTGCTGGTAAGACAGTTGTTTGGCAGCATGTGGAAAGGGATTTTCCAAAGCAATTTGAAAATCTGAAAAGCACTGACAGAACAATTTTGGGCAGGAAGACAGGCGGTGCTAGATAGGTAGGAGGGGAGGAAAATAGGAGAAAGCAAGGCTGACTGATGTTAGTAGAAAGATGAAAAGAGCAGAGGAAACAGAGAGTTAAATGTAAATTGTTTAGAAAACCAGTACTGACATGCAGGTCTGGTCTGTGAATTGAAGTACCAATCTGAGGCAGTAGCAGAAACCACAACATTTTTGCACAGCTGGATGTACAACTTCAAACTGCTCCCCGGTGCTCCCATTTCTAGCACTTGTATAGATTATTGTCTTCTTTGTTTCTCTTTTTACTAACTACATTTCAATAGTTCGAGTAGGAATTGAAACAAAAATACCAGAATTCATAAAACTTTACTGCTTTATTATAAATTACAAATCCTATTCTAAAATTAAATACATAGAAAGAATGATGAGAAGCCTCCTGCTTTACTTTTAGTATTTAATGTCTGCCATTTTTTCCTCCTACTATGTGAAAAAAAACCCCTATTTCTGTCTCCTTATGGTGTGTATTAAAAGTACAATATCTCTAGGGACAGCTAAAAGGAGAGAGAGCCCCATACAAAGAGAAGCATTGCATAAACACAGGGTCAGAAACATTCCCAGTCCCAAAGAAGTCTTAAAAAAGAAATTGGGAGGCACATGGCTAGGAGATTTACCCACTTTCATGGCTGGGATGCAGGAGGAGTAGGGCCACATGCTTGCTGCCTCCACCATGGCCCGGCCACTCAACACAGATTTGGGCAGGGTGCATGCAGCAGCTCTGCAACCGGGCAGCCCCACGCTGCCTTGGCCACTGCACGGTTTAGTAACCCTGGCAGCTTCCACAGGCTTGTTCTTTACCCTTTTTTCCCCATTATACAAGGATCATGCAAAGAGATCCAAAACCACACATCTCTCTCCATCAGCTTCTGCTACTTTCTCTAAGGGGTGTGTGTCAGGTAAGGCAAAGTCTTGACCAAGCCAGGCATCCTGTTTATTCCTCTCAGAGTAACTCCATGCATTTTGCAGGGTTAATTGCACCATTCAGCTACGAGAAAAAGTAGCAGAGGCAAATGCTGGGCAGGCTAATTTGGTATTTTCCACCAGGGATAGAGAAGAGAAAGCATCATCTTTCTTCCTTGTTCATCCGGGGTTTGGCTGAGGCAACAGCAGCAGGATTGACAGCGTGCAGCTAAATAATCAATGTTGGAACAAAAGTATCTCTGGAGAGAAATCTTCCTACCTGAATTATATCTACAGCTGTACAAGAGTAAAACATGGAGTTTCCTTTGGTACACCCCCACAAGGAAACATGCAGGAGGCCTGTGGGCAGCTCCTGCACTCCGCTCAAGGTTGGCCACCAGTCCTGCAATGCAGCAAGGACAGGGAGCTCTTCAAAGAGTTTGGAATTGTGGGAGAGGTTTTTGTACCTCTCTCCCTGGCTGAGCCTGTAATCCTTCCACGTCTGAGATGATGAAATAGCCTCTGACACAAGGGATTTCTTTGGGGAAATGTAAATGTGCCCTATTTTGCTAGTTAGGCTGTGAGAGTCTCGGGCTAGAGAGGGCAAGCGCCTTTGCTATTTTTGCACAATAGAGCCCGGTTTTTAGCTGGGGTCTCTTACTGTGTCTATCATATAACGACCAGCAATAAACAGCACGATCTTCCCTGACAGCTGTGTGTTGAGAACTCTAGGAACTTTCTTGGAAGAAAGGGCATGTGAATAGCCCTCAACAGAGGAGGGGGTGAAATGCTAGGCAGTGCTTGTGTGTGGGAGCAGGAGCCTCCGTACACGTTGGTGTGGAGGGAGGAGGTGGCCCAGGTGGGCAGCCTCAGCCAGGGCCCAGCTCGCTCACTGGGCTCTGTGCTTCTCTTCACTCACTGCATCTGAAGGGATGCAACTACTGCATCCCGGCTGAGGTACCACACTTGCCAGCATTTAAAGGTGAATTCTAGAATCATAGAATCATAGAATCATTTGGTTGGAAAAGACCTTAAGATCATCAAGTCCAACCGTACCTGTCCACTACTAAACCATGTCCCTAAGCGCCTCATCAACCCGTCTTTTAAATACCTCCAGGGATGGTGACTCAACCACTTCCCTGGGTAGCCCGCACATCTGTATAAAAGGAGGTATTGGCATCACTACTACTTTTTCTGATGATGCCAAAAAAACCTACTTCTTAACATGGACACCAGTGAATTATTGTCTTCTTTAAATTTTGCTTTTATTACAACTACATGCAATACATTTATGGGTGATAATGCAATGTCAGCAAATGTTGAGTAAGGGGGATTTTAAAAGTAATACTATAAAATAGTTGCTCCTTACCTCCCATTACTATTCAGCAATATATTTCCACTCATGCACAGCCTTGTAAAAAAAATTATTGTCCCTAGGAAGTTATGACAGGCTAATAATTTTGCTGTCTTTTTACAGTTATCACTTCTATTAAATATCTCACTCGCTAACAAGTGATGGGACATGGTTGAACAAATTACGTGTTCCTGAACAGAACTCATCAAGAAAATTTTTCTTCATAAAGAAGACTCCACTAAGACTATACTCTGGACTGCCTTCAAGATACAATTTTAGTTGTCCTAAATAATTGCCTTCTGTTGTCATTTGGTTAGTTAGGATGTTATTTTCTGGTGTATGCTGTAGCACTGAAGTAAATTGCCCTAGGATTTTAAAATTACATTGGCTACAGCTTTTATCTGCAAGAAAAGGTCAAACCTTACTAAGTTGAGCAACTGCTAGCAGAAATTGTTAGCAGGCTATCGTAACAATAGAAAGCTCACAAAGCAGCATCTGCACTCTAGAGACATTAGGGAGGTTTAGGAGCTCATTGTGTGGATGGGAAGAACAAACAACAGCTCCTTTCCATAACACCTCCAGAGCCTTCTCCTCTCATTAAACCCTCTCCAAAGCTGTTTGCTAGGCAAATTCTCCTTTCAGGGCTCCCTGAATCCTCTAATCCCTAAACACCTGAAAAAGGACTTACAAGCACAGTAGCTTGTCCAGCTAGCTTTTCTTCAACTGTATCAGTTTCTCTAATAAAAGAGACCTTTCCCTATAAATTGTGCTTCACTTAATCACGGGCAGTGTTTGGAAATCCCTGTTTACTTTACCATTTACATGCAAAGTCCTTGGAAGAAAAAGCACAGGGATTAGTTTTAAGAATAAGGCATAACATGCCTGGGAAATTGTTCACAACTGTTCCTCCAGTGACCAGAGCAGCTCTGTAAAAAGGCAAAACTAAAGAACTTAAAATTGTTTCAAATGAATCAATCATGAGCTTTGCTGAAAATCTTGTGTTTGATATTTATTGATGTGTTTGATAATGCATGGTTGTGTTTTGATATAACTTGATTAGTGCTAAGCCTTCAACAAGGTTAGGAAGTCAACCTGCCATTTGGCCCCAGTGGTAAAAAATCCTCTTGAGATCTCTCAGTGTTAACTGCTTCTCCTGTTTCTGCCATTTTATGTTGCCATCACAGAAAGAGCTGCTACCTATTAAAAATAAAGTACAAAGTAAAGACAAAGTTTTGCAGACCAGTCCCATATGGTTTATATATTTTTACCTAAAGAAAGTAGCAAGCTTTGATGCCTCTGAGATTATTCATAGGAATAGGGATTAATAAGTGGTTAGAGATCATTGCTTTAAAACTAATGTCAGGAAGAGTAAGCAGTGTGAATTGTCCATTATTTCAATGGGACATCAACTCAAACAGTTATTATCACAGTTAACAAGATGATTAGACTAGGAAGGGGGAGAAATGCTGTATGGGCCCAGATGATGATGCTCTCATGTGGAATATAGCTCGCTTCCCTGGGGAATGGCACAGCAGACAACAGGAAACCTTGTGAAATTAAATCAGTGGTAAGAGCATACAGTTGGTTATGAAGATGTGCCAGATCTGCTGTATTCCCCACCTCAGGAGCAGAGATGTGATGCTGCAGCCTCCCAGCATCCCCTCTTTGCTGCCCCTCCAGGATCTATTTTGACTCCTGCACCACAACATTTCAGAGCACGTTTCTCCTCCCTGCAGCCTTTGACATGTGTAACAGGCCCATCCCAACTAACCAGGTAGTCTCTAAATCCTAATCCTGGTGCCCATTCAAAGAGAGTCCCACTTGCCAAAAGTCCACCTGAACCCTTTTGTTTCCTTTTACAACATTGTGAAAAGCGTCATTTAAATACCATTCTTGGGTGTAACTCCAATACTTCCACTTAAGGACAGACAAGCTCCCAACTCAGGGGACTATGTGTGAAGACACATGTGACTTCTGCCCCAGCTTCTAGCAGCAACGAATTTACCTCACCTTCAGAAGCTACAACCATCAGATATTACTACCTCTCCTGAAAGAAAAGCAGACTGGTATCTCACATTCAGTGACACATCTGATTATCTACTGCTCTTTATGGTAGTCGTTGGCATTTGACTGCTGTGGCAGCATGGGCTTTCCTGCATCACCAAATGTCTGTCCATCCTGTTATGGTGGCATGACTCTAGGCTACCCTTCCAGCTTTCTACATCTGTGCCACAGCCTAGGCCAAAACGACAGCTTTAGATCCCACTTGTGGTTTTTGGGTGCTACTTTAATACCTGAAATATCCAGCAGACAAAGCTGCAAGAGATGCTCTTTGCCGAAGGCCATGCTCCCTCAGTGCATGTTGCAGGACAGCCCACAGGCTCACAACACATCCCCCTCTCAGGGGACGCCAAGCTCCACACTGGGCTGCAAGTTTCTCTCCTCTATGAAAGTTGTCTACTGGTGTGAACAGCTCTACACAGAACCTAGTCAGAGCAATTTTGTTTTTTAAAAACACATATAAATGCTAACCCTTTAAACATAATACAGCGTACTTTCAGTATCACTTGGTCTCCTAAAGGTCAGCTGCCTAACATTATTTAAAGTGTCTTGACAAGTATGCAAGGATGATCATACTTGGAACAACTCACTTGGAAATGCACTACCAAAGTATGCTTACACTTAGGACCACTGTATAGTCATGTGTCTGTCTGTCTGCTCCAGGTACTGCTTTTCCTACGCGTAAAAATGTGGCTGTAGAATGTTACTTACCCTGGAATCCTTTTATTAAGGATTGATAAGAAAACTAGGAAGCAGCTTTATTTCTGTTTGTCCAGAAACATGCTTCAGTCCTGTTTGCTACTATTAATTTTGCTTTCTTTTGTTACTGTGGAACATAATCACTGTTGCTGTTGTTCTTTAATATCATTTGAGATGTGGTGGCACCCAAAGACTGCAAATGGGAACAACGTCCTGTGGAATTGGAAGGACTATGGATACATGGGAAGACATCATCTGTGCACCAAAGAGTTTAAAATGGAGTCCAAAACAAGTTGTAAGAATGAAGAACCAGATGGAAGTTGAGCATGGTGGTGATGAGACGAATAATCTGTGCTTCCGAAGAATCACTAAGTCTGATTCTCTATAATATAAGAAAACCCCAAGAATATCAGCTTCAGCATGTCTTGGCTATTAATGGATGACTGATTTCTTGGAGGCTACACAGGTAGGCTGCAGAAGGCAGTGATGTCTTGAGGCTTTTAAACAGGATCATGGTCTCACCACAGGGCGAGTGCAGCATGTACGAGGAGCAATGTGCGAAGAAGATGACAGTCTTTTGTGAGTGAGGCAGAGAAGGGAACCTTCAAAGCTGGTATCATGATAATGAAAGGCAGAAGGCTGACATGTTCTGAGACAAAATCAGAAAAGTAGGACAAGGTGAAACCGTGCAAAGCCTTGACCATGAGGTATAACATCTCAGGCTCAGCAGCAGCAAGGGTGAATTTGTGAAGACTTTCAGCAGGGTGAGAGAGCTGGGCTGCTGGCTTGGGAACACATTGGTTTTTCTCTCATCTTTTGATCGTTTGAAAGGAGTAATACAGGCAAAAGGAGCCAAAAGTGTTACAGTAGGCTTCACTGTTATGGGAGGTGTGGAGGATCTGAATGTCAGTGTGCAAAGTAGCAACGATAATATGCTTTAGAAGAAGTTTTTGTTGGATTTAAATGTAGCCTGGTCATTTGGAGAAAGGAGAAAAATAAATGCCAGATAGTGTCCAGGGTGACAGAGGGACAGTGGCAGTGGTGGCAGCAGTAGCAGAGGCTGAAAGAGCTTGAGAATTAGACAGGGAAGATGAAGAGTTTTGTTTTTCCTCATTTAAGCCCATGATGAGATATCCGAGGGGAGATGTCAAAGACTGGCCAAATTTCAGAGCTCAGTGAAAGTGGATAAGAGAAGAGGCAATTTTAAATTGCAGTGAGCTGCAGAGAGAAAAGGCTAAACCGACTTTGGCTGGAAAGTCAAAGTTCTAGTTAATCATGGAAAGCTTAAAGAAGGACAATATTTCAGAAAGAAAATTTAGTTAATTTGCATAGAAAGCACCTAATTTAACAATGATCAAAGTGGAGAACAAAGATATGATTTTTTCTGAGGATACCAACTTTCCAGGTAGACTAATGTTTTAATAGGTCTTACTAATGCTTAATTACAGCTAGATCTTTATTAAGGAACTGAAGGAGAGTGCTCTGTGATTCTTTACAATGGAACAATATAATTATTGTGAATCAACTCAGCATCTTCATCTTTCTCTGATGCTACAAAGGGACTCAAAAGTTACATAGTTGAAAGGATAAGCTATTGTTCCAGAAAATGAAGCTAGGTAAAATGCAGGACAAGTTTAATGTAAGGCTACAATTAAATTAATAAAAACCTTGTGATATAAAAAGCTTTGATGATGGGAATGAAGGAACCAGAGGTTTGCAAGATTGTAACATGTAATTATTGCTAATAACCTAGTTTTAATGTAGCACTTTTCAATTTAAAGGCTCCCCAAATGTCTTAGAGACTATATCGTAAAGGTATGCTTTTAAGATTTTCATTTTGAGCTTTTTACAGTTGGATAAAGTAGTAACAGTACTTGCAAAACCGCCACCGTGAGCAGAAGGGAAATCAATGGCCATTCAGAGAACACAGTGCAATTTTGCTCAGCCTTTACTGCAACCCCTCCATCTCATGTCTCTCAATTGCTTCAGCTTCACTGCTTTTCCTTACCCTCTCCCACTCCTGAGTCGCCACTCGCTTCCCCTTCCTTCACTGTCACTCTTTCATTATTTCTAATGTGATTTTTTCATGGTCCTTTCCTGTCAAAACCCAGGCCTAATACAGATCTAATATGACATTTGCTTCCTCACAGTTTGTTGTCTTTGTTCATTCCTACATTCAGTGTCACCTTTGCCCAGCGAGCGTGTAAATGCAGGGGGACAAGGCAGCCCGCTGCTCTGTGCCGAGCAAAACCCTGGGACTAGGCAGGCACATCACTGTGATCCAGAGCACACCACGGCACTTGTGATTAACGCAGCCTGGCTGCCATAGCAGTAACAAACTCAATGGCAAATGGAAAATGCATTAAATTAAGGGCTGTCTTTACACAAGGGACCTGTTGGAAAGTAATCGCATCCTAGGGGAACACAATCCAGCTCCAGACCAACAATTTGTAAAGGTAACTCACTGTTTTAGGACAGAAAGTGAAGAACGGCAACTTTATTTCCTGAATGTATTACTAAATGCAGAGAAATTACCCAAGAAGGGATTTGTCTTGGTTTTCTGGCTAACACCTCTCCCTCTAACTTCTCTGCCAGGTCCTGTACGCAGCTGATCAAGTCTCACATATCTCATCTGAAAAACAACATTTACAAAAGCACCATGTCCCCATCACAATCACAGAGCACTGGTAAGTGGTGGGCTTATGGGGAAAGACCGGGAAAGATCTATTTTTCTAGTTTTTCCTTGCAAGCACTATACTCTCCTTGTGACATGGACTGCTCAGGAACCATTTATTATTTATTTCATACACTAACAGTGTTCAGGTTATTGTTGCATTTCCATTATTGAGGCTAATGGAGACATATTTTTACAACAGTTAAATTTTCCTCTCCTGCTGTGCTACAGGCCAGACATATTCTGGTGGCTTTTGAGACGTACAGCGTTTTTCAAAATATCATTAATTGTCAGTGGTATGATGGATCCAAGGCCCAAAGATCAAATTTCTTTTCTCCAAAATGGAAACTGATGTGCCAAGGAAAATCAGCTCAGCATGACACTGCCATCTGAGAGGGGTTCTGGACAGGAAAATGCTATCACATTTGGCAATTTGTGGTCCTGATAAAGCACTGTGTGGTTTTTTTAGTCTGGTTATTAATTCCAACACTGTAACCTCAGTTATTGGGTGCATTAAATATCTTCTGCAGTTCATATTTCTGCACCACTTTAATAAGATGTGATTCAAACAAAAAAGCAAGTGCAGAACAAATAAAATACGACAGATTGTGTATTAACAAAACTATAGTGAAAACTCCTCCTTACAGCCTTTTTACAAACCTCTGTTTATGTCAGAAAGTTGGAATCTTTTTGTGTTGCATTTCTCCATTACCTAGTAAACTGAAGTGTGGCTTCAGTGCTGCATGAAATACAAATTCTGAGCTAAGCTGTCATTCATTGCTGCCCCAAGATTAAATTGACATTTTGGATAATGCTCTGTGGCATGTAGTGTAAAACCATAGAACCCACTCTTGTGAGATGCTGAGAATCATTGATTTCAATGGAAATTGAGGGCATTTGGACTCGCCATGAACCTTCACTTCTTGCTATCATATACATGTTTATACCAGCCCATCAAACTCTGTGTCACCTCAGACTGGAGTCAAAATCAAGTACAAAAAGAAGACGACCACAAAAATGCAAAAGGACACACTGGTGCTGAAGTTCATTTAAATTTCAGAATAAAACTTCTCACCAGCTGAGCTCGGTGCAATAGTTGAGTAGGAAAGTAAGAATAGAAAAAAGTGTATGGTAGATTGACATTTTTGGCAGTCATGGGTTCAGGATTACCTGACTGAGCCTGATGTGGACATGCTGTGTGACCATGAGTCAGTCTCTTTAATTTTCCTTCCTGTAAAAATCTGCAAAATGTCAGGTGGATGGGAGGGTTGAGTGATGCTAGCAGTGCATTCCCACATCCTTCAGCAAGTGGGAGAAAGCGCAGAAATTGTACATGAAAATATGGAGACAGCTATTTGAGGAAAGTGCTCCACAAGTTCAATGCATTTTGACCTTATGTAACCTATGAAGTCGTACTCTAGAATAAATGGACTGAACACATCAAAACCCTGGTGGCAAAGATCCTGCAGAGCTGAGAAAGTTCCCTTTAACCAGTCACAGATATCCAGAGGTGCAGATGGAGAGGAAGAGCATGGTAGGGCTTGTGATGTCTCTATTAGCACTTTCTGGTTTGTTGTAAAATCTTCTGTGTCATTTGATGTGCTTGCATTTGCAGAGCTCCTCCCATTGATTTGGGGGCTGCATGTGCATCTTCTTTTAATGACACAGGCAAGTGAAAGCAGAAGGTCAGAGCTCTGTGGATGGTGTGAATGGCTGTGTCTGGGGAGGTGTGGAAGAATGAGTGTTTGCATAGCTGGAAGATAATGTACTGCTTCACATCACTTATCAGAAAAATCTGAGACCAAAGTCATGGGGAGGAAGAGTAAATATGGAGCTCTTGTGCTAGATATGATTTCAACAATATCACTTCAATTATAAAAGCCACGTAAACAGCAGGAGAATCACAAGGGCAGCAGTAAAAGCAAATGTGTTCACATGAGTCCTGATTTAGCAGTTCTGGCATTTTTATAGAGGATGCTTCATCTTTGTCATTGCTATGGGAATAAAGAGATTGGGAAATAATAAGAGCCTCCTGAATTTCCTCTGATTAATCCCCTATATCTTTTCTTGTCTATTAGCAAGAGTTCAAAAATAACTGCTAGACATAACAGTCTGACAAGAATGATCGGGGGAATTTTATATCCTCATTAGCCAATCGCAGAAATACAACTTCTGTGATACTGCATCCAGATCACTTTTTCCCAAATAGCTTAAACCCGTGGCAGTGCTGTACAGAATTTGAGGCTAGAGAGCATTACATTGTTAGAGAGTGGCCTCCTGTATAACCAGGCTGAACATTTTCTCCCAACTACCCTTTACAGTAAGCCCGATAGCTCATTTTGAATATAGTGACTTTCCTAAATGCCTTCAGACCTGATGTGAATACAATGAGAGAGAGAAAAACCACCACTGCAGATTTTTAGCAATGGCCAAGCACGCTCATCATGAAGAATCTGTGTCTTGTTTCCCATTTAAATTTGTCTGCCTTGGTTCCTGGCACGACTTTCCCAGAATGGCTGAAGACATAGTCCCCAGTATTTTTTCCTATTAAGGGGTGTACACTTTGCAGTTAATTTGCCTCTCAAGCTCCCTTTTGATACACCACACAGAGCAACCTTTTGAAGAATTAGCTCAAGCAACGGGAACAGTGACACAAAGCTCAGCGCAGTAACTGGAGTGTAAAAATACTGAAAATCTCTTCACCGAGAAGCATTTGCTCCCACTCTCAGATTGTTGCTGTGAATCTCTTATGCACATTCTCTAATATTTCAGGATTCTTCCAAAAGATGTTGCTATTAAAAATATGTGGAAGAGTTCTGTACCAGGCTCGCCTGTCCCTGGGGTAAAAGCATGGCTTTGCCACTGCTTGGTGTCCTTTCTTACTACTGACAAGATTTGCGTTTTTCTTCACAGTGGCCTCCATTCACCTTTTCACTCTTTCTGATCCCAAATGGTGTTCAGGAGTCAGTGATTTGCCAGTAAATACCCATTCTCTTTGTATGGGCTAAAGTTTCTGTTCCTGTATATTAGGATGTATTGGCTGTATGAAAATGTTTTCTGTATGAATGGGCTAGCATATTGAATTATTCAGATGTCTCAAAAGACTGTCTAGCCTTCATCAATATTTACCACTTTACCAGTATCATCCAAAGTTTCTGTCAGGAATGAGCTCAGGATTATTTCCAGATCTTTGCAAAATTTTTGGTAGTATTCAGTCTACTGGCAACGCTCGCAAAATGTTTGCCAGTGATTCCCCACTGAAAATTAGTGTTTAAAATCTGACTGCTAGACGACACTGAATCCATTCTAAGATGTATTTTACTGATACCACACTCCATATATTTTTTATCATAATGGTGTCTGTTACTAAGGAGTCTGGGTGTATTACAGTTAGGTGGTTATCTTTATTAACTAATTTTGTAAACTTATCAAAAAAGGAAATTATCTATGTTTGACTGGATCTATTTTATATGATTTACCGGTATTAATTATGCTGTCAACTTTTACTTCATTAACAAATGAATCCCGTACAGCTTTCAGATTGATGTCAGACACAGCCCACATATAATTACCTGGGTCATTCTGCTCACAATATGAATATTAGAACAACATTAATGTTCTTCCAGCCTGGAGGAATTTTCATGGCATATCAAGGCAAACACATAGCAATGGACCACAAACCTCTGTCGCTAGCTTTCACTCATCAGCAACCCTGCAGCTGATTCCAAGTTTGCAGAAGTTTTTATGGATGCCATTGCTACTCTCTGAGTCACTGAAAATAGCTATACCTAAACTGTTACAAAATCTTCTCTTTCCAGGCAAGGTGCACTGTGTTTCTGTGTATTAAAGAGTACAATTATCCTATGGCTGAGCTGTCATTCTAAAGCCAGATTACTTTCCTGCAGTGTAACACAGAGAACTACAAAGTCTTGCACTGCTATCTACATTTTTTCCCCATTGTGTAACGGCTAATTCCTGGAACGAGTTTTGTGGTTTCATTAAATCCCTTAATGCTTTCAGCGAAGTTCCAGGTCAAGGCTCATCAGATGAGCAACTGGTAGACATACTTGATAATGACTTACATTCAATATGAAAAAAAAAACCATACCACACATAAAATATGTTCCAATTTAATTAGAGACTTTTTTTTTTAGACAATGATTTGTAGTGCCAGTATTAACTCACCTCCCTTCTTCTCCATGAAACAATCTATTGGATATTAGAATAAGAAGGGAAGAAGAAATGAAAAAAATAAGGGAGTACTCATCAAGATTCTGGGTTTTTTTAGGAAGAATTAGTGACTGAGGAATTTGGGGGATACTGGTGGAAACACTGTAAAAATAAAATGCCCCCTGTTTTGAGAATTTTAGAAGTTTGTTATCAAATTCTAAGGATGTAGCTTTTTCATAAACAATGTGCAAAATATATATATGTATATATTTCATTAATTCAAACCCCTTTTACTGATTTTCAAAAGCCATCAGAGATTATTGTGACCCTCTAGTCTGACTTTCTACAATGTGTAGAGGACTTCCAAGAATATTTTACTCTTTGTTGCTTCTCTCCATCTGGTATCAGTTGGTAAAGATCAAACTTTTTCGAAAGAAACATCCAGTGCTGATCTAACTTCTCTGGGTGATATTCCAGTTTTAATTATCTTCCCTGATAAAGCTTCCAGTTTATTTCTAGTGTGAATTTCTTTTACCTCAACTTTCAGCTGTGTTTTCCTATACTACTTTGAAGATCCTCCATTAGTAATGTTTTCTTCCCTTTGTAGATATTTCTGAACTGAAAACAGACTTTCCCTTAACCCTCTCTTTGATAATCCAAATATATTGACATTTTGAGTGCCTTGCTACAAGGCATATCTTTCAATTCTTTAATCATTCTCAAGGCTTTCTTCTCTGAGTTATGTCCAATTTCTCAGTGTTTCTCTTGAAGTATAGATGCCTAGCAGAAATTGCCCTACTGTCAGATACATTTTTTCTATTTTCTCTGTTCTTTCTATTTAGTATTCCTTTTTTCCTACACCCAAAGTGTGTATTGGTACCACACCTATGGACATGGCCTGCACTCAACTTGCTATCAACCACAACCCATTTTTCAGAACGTGTGTGGCTTCCCCACATAAATCCCCCAATCCTACATCCCTTTTATGCTAAAATACGGCCTCTACTTGCCCATATCAAAACACATATTTTTACTCTCCTTTGTAAAGAATCAAGATCTCTGACTATTGTCCTTTTTTTGGGGGGAGGGCATATGTCAGGACTATATATTTGTGTCATCTGAATGCTTTATCAGTAATAAGGGTATATTTTCTTCCAGATCATTGATAAAAAGGTTAAGCTGAACAGGACCAAGACCTGAGTCCTATCCGGTACTCACTAAAAAGATACTTATTTGATGCTAATTTAATACTGTTAATAATGAACGAAGATCATTGTTCCTTTTGTTCCTGCTATGTTTAAAAAATGTCCCTTTTGTGCCCTTCCTTCAACTGGCTACTCATTGATCCATGTTTGATTTTCCTTTTCATGCCAATTTTTGAGAATTCATCACTTTCTACCCGGTTGCCCTCTCTTTGAGCATGTGCACTTGTGTGTGCACGATAATTGTTTCCATTTATTTCTAGGCTAATTTTCTAATACCATACCTTTCTGGTTTTGAGCATAGCTTTTTCTGGGACTAGTAAACAATCACAAATAGTTCCCCATTACCTTGGACATTCTGCTCACAGTCTTTCTTCTGGATAATGATGTGCCTCACAATCACATTGTGCAGTCCAACTACAGAGCCAATTAATAAACCCAAAAGGAAAGGAATAATATCATAGTGGGGTTGAAGGACAGGCTTGAAAAAGGAAAGGAACAGGTCTTCTAAAGTGAGGAACAAAACCTGCCATTTACAATAAAGTGAGCAGCTTGCCACTGAAAAGAGAAGGAGGAGGGAGAGCAGGAGCCGAGAAGAGTTGTCACAAAGCAGATGACTTGGCAAGGAAAGCTCTAGTGGAAATAAATAATAATTTTTTAAAAAGCCTATAAACAAACCACCCCTTGAAAAGTGGAAAAGGGCTTAGTACCTGAAATGACTCTTAATCAGGTAAACATGTTCAGGACCCCTGAGGCATAGCTGTATGCTTTTCAGACTCTAAGTAACATCAGAAATACCATGGAGGTCAACTCACATTCTAATGGAGGCTCAGTTAATTGGCAAAATTGGTCTGAAGTAGTTTTAGCCCAGCTTATATCATCCTAAAGGGCCAAGAAAATTACATGTGCAAAAATATACAAGCTAGTTTTTTTACCAATACAGAGCTGTGCCTGCATCAGGAGCATTTTGCTGGCATGTATGACAGCATACCTGCAGCAGAAAGGCACTTTGAGCACAGGGCTGGTCGAAAAGTCAGCTGGTAGATGCCTTTTCCCTGACATACAGATTTAGGTCAGATGCCTGACATATGGATTTAGGTACCCTGCTTGAGACTGTGCTGGCCGTAAAGCCTGAGATGGGCACTTTGCAATCAGAACACATACATTAATATACATCAGTAAATACTTGAGACAAATTATGAAGAGGTGTAATAAGGATAATAATGAGTGTTGCAAATAGCCAGGAGCCATGACATGGCTGCGCTTTATTATACTGAAAGAACTTTCTGATGAGGATGAAGTGGGCATCATTCAATCAGCTCAGTTTTTCTTACCAAACAGATTAGCCCATTGGGACAAACCTGCTTGCATGGTTTAATAAAGCACATTACAGACAAGAATTATATTCAATGATGTTGCAACCTATAAATTCAAATAAAAAATGAGGTTAAAGTTTGGAGAGAAGGTTTGGTAAAATTTCATCATTTACTCCATCTACCAGTAAATCCTTAGATTTACTGTTTTTAATTAAGCATCCTAACTATCTCCCAATCCAGCAAGCCATCCTTTGTCTATCTTAAGGTCATGACAGCCAGATCAGCAGTCTATAAAGAGGCATTATCAGTGTACAGGGAAAGATATTAAAATAATATATTATTGTGTCTCTTGCTTATTACGGGGTTAGCAAAATTTCATTAAGACGAAAACTAACACCCCCGCACACCCCTGCAAAAAAATCCCACAGTGTAAAAACATAAGGGGAAGGAAACAAAACTTTTCCCATAGCATAAAGAAAAACTGCTCGGAGTTGTAGGACCTGAAGAGGAATGGAGGACACTTTACATTTTGAAGTTCTCAGCATCTCACAGAGTTGCTCTGAAGCAGAGATGTCACTGTAAAATACAAATTGCTTTGAAGATAGATGGGCCAGCTCTCACTGTTCATATAAGCAGAAGAATGGCAGTTGTATTCTAGCTCAGCCCCAGAGGGAACACATAAAAAATTGAATACTGTGGGCAGTTCTAAGTTGCTTAATCTCCAAAACGATGCTCTGATGTTGGGAGAGGTTCAGGGAAGAATATCACAGAGGATCAAATCTCAGGAAGTCTCCTGTAGTTTTGGCTGAAGGAACAAGCATGCCAAGATCATCCCTCTGAAAAGACACAAATAAGAGTAAGGAGAAATAATCTGGATGTAAAAAATCATGATGGCACAAAAAGGGTGAAGAGGAGCAACTGTTTCTTCCAATACAAGAACTAGGAGCCTACAAATGCAGCTAACAGGAACTTGGTGCAAAACAAAACTACAAATAGTTGTTCACACAATGAAGGTAGGCTTGGGACGCTTGCTGCCAATGGAAGCTGTAAATGTAAAACGTTTGCATAGATTTAAGCTGAGGCTGGACAAACACATGTGGAGGAGATGTCCACTTTGGATCACTAAATGCAGGAAACACATCAGACTCAGAAAATTCTCTAAGCTGAAAATAGTTGGGGACCAGGAGATTATTCAATGTATCAAAGCCTCCTCTCCTGTCCCGACTCTTCTGTGGCATTCACTTGTAGCTGGAGACAGGACACTGGGCAAGTGGACCCCTTGATCTCCACCATGAACAACCATTGTGAGTTTCATTTAAGTGGATAAACTCACTGATTTAAAGTTGGAAGAAGACTCCTGAAAAAAACCCACCTATAAATTGGTCATGCATTTCCCCTCATTAACTACATGATTAGGGACCATGATACCTGTTTTCCTTTTCCAAGATAGCCAGCCCTTCTTTGATCATCTATATCATAATGAACCAATGCACCTGGAGAAAAAAAAAGGTCTCTGGAGGAAAAGAAATTTTTAAAATCTTTTTGCAAAGCTTTAGCACAGCTTGGCCCTGATCTTTGACTGGGCAGCACTTTTACACAGACCATCATAATTAGCAGGAAAAAAATAGAGAAAAGAAGCCTCATTTCCTAATCTATTGTGGCTTGGTTGAATTTCAGAGAAAAGTAAAGGATCTCAGCACAAGTTGTCACCCAAATCAACCTTAATACACTAATATTGTTTAATGCACCAGCCAAAGAGATATTTAGGAAAAGGCAGTAGTTCCCAAAAAGTTATTCAATAGTAACCAGCACTTTTTTATTCTCTCTTGTCATCTTCAGCAATATTGCACATTTTACCAACCTCCTTTCATTGCCTTAGAGGACTGTAACTTGGGATTTTAGGAGTGCTCCCCGCCAATGGCCAGCTGCCTACCATGTGGAAGGCGACTGTCTCCTAGAGTTTCATTCTGTGCCTAACGGAGTAATGGACAGGTGATTACTATTCTTTTCCTACTTTTGTTACGAAAATCTGGATTCCAATTACTGCAACAACTTGGAATTAGACAAAACGTGCATACTTTAAAAATGCTTTGTCCCTATAGCTGCAAGACTCAGCTGTTTTTTTCTGAGACCAGAGGTATGAGGTAAAGCACAGAATATATTTCATAAGCTGTTATCCAGAGGTTTGGTGGGATGCAGGTCTCCTTTCTTTGTCCCCTCCACACCATCCATGTCTCCTGGCCTGCCAGAGAGCATCGGGAGCTGCTGTCAGGGGGATCCAGCCCACGGCAGACCCAAGCAGGAGCAAGGCGCAGGACAGGAGGAGCAGGAACAACCTGGGAGCTCAGGGCACTGCTGCTTCACTTGTCTTCAGCCTCCCTCTTGCATTGCCCCCCTGGCTGTCCCCCAGCCCTGCAGGCAGCAGGGGCAGCCAGAGGACAGCAGCAGACTCCCAAATGTACCTCTGGGGGGAAGGAAAGATGTAATGAAACAGCCCCTAATACCTAATAGCTCAGTTGAAACCCACCTGATGCCGTACCTGGCTGTGGAAAACCTTTGGTTAAACCTCTTACAATGCATTTCCATGGTTTCAGTCAAAAAATCCACAATGCAGTGAAACTGGGGACAGGATAAAGTAAAAGGAATTTAATATCAAAGGTTTGCTTGGGCCCCTGCGTGGCACAAGGAAAGGAGAGGGCTTCTGCTGCGCTTTTGCATGGACAGGGAAGGTGCCCTGGCATTGCTACGGGACTGAGGGGAGCGGGGGGAAACACAGCCATTGCTCCAAACATTTACAAATAAAATCCAATAGTCTCAATAGAAATCACAGGTCCACTTTGTTGTGGAGTATGTAGAGTTTTGCTTTAAGCAGGTGAGAAAAGGTGGCTTATCCTTGCAGGACCTTGTTAAAATGAAGATGCCAGAAACTGGAAGAGCATCTGGTGAAGAGCAGTTGCAAGTTACCATTTTAAGACTCCACTGTGTGCTTGGGAGGACAACAAGGGAAACTGAGGCCCAGATATTACCTAGGGCTTGGGCAGAGGGAGGCGGTGAGTAACCCTGCAGTACCCTAGGTATAATTGGGAAAAGATAAGACTGAAAGGGCACACCACAACTCACAGCAAAAGAGTACCCTCCACTTCCAGCATCTGCACAAAACCGCACAGTGTCAATCAGGCTGAGCAAAAGGATGACAAGATGGAAACACTGTTCTGACTCTTACAAAAAATGGGCAGAAAAAGAGGGGAAGCTTGGGCAATATTAAAGACTATATTTAAATCTCCCAGGATATCAGAACTGCATAGTCAATATTAATCTATTGAATTGGCCATAGGAGTAACATTAGTTGATAGAAGCCCTGTCACAGTGTGGTGGTGCATCCCCCCCACCCTGCTTTCTCTCTCCGACTGCTTTATGACCTCAGGGATTCCTGAGGTTGCCAAGACCGCAACCTTTATATAGTGAGTTTATCAGTTAGGCGCCCCTTAATTGTACCAGAAGCTCCTACATGGTGGAGGAGGAGAGCGGCACTGTCCTTATCAGAAACTCCTGCATGGCTGAGGCAGGAAGTGAGAGCAATTAGGTATCCCTTGACAGCCTTGAAACAAACCTTACCTGGTTTGTAACCGAGTGGAACAGTACCATCGTTACTGGAATTCCACTGATTACCACCCAGATTGTGGCTCAGGTGGAAATTTATGACTAAAGCCAATCATCTCACAATCCTATAAAACAGCAGTCCTAAGTGAGGCCCTTTGAGCTCTCCTGGACTGCAGCGGGCTGCGGCCAGCATCTCCCTCTGAGTGGGACGCCTCTCAGAGCTAGCAAACTTCTTAAAGTTTGCTAAAATCGGAGGTCCATTGCCGAAGACCGACAGTGGAGCCTGGGCTGAAACCTTTCACTCCTTGAGGCTCAACCCTCGCCCGTTGAGAAATGCCAAGACATTTGACGTGAATATTTCACTGAACTCGAGGGGAATTTTTAACAGGTATACCTCTTTCTTTTCCTTTTTTTTCTTTATATATATGTATATAAATCTCTCTCTCTATATATATTCATGTCTGTGTGTATGCATGCCTAAATCAATTTAAGTAGTCTGTACATGTATGATCTAATTGCAAAGTGAGTCTTATACTGCCGCTATATATATATATATAAAATCCTCTATTCCCATAAACCGTTGACCAAGTCTGAGACTAAGATTGGACCTAGCCGCACCTAGGCTCCTCTCTGAGAAGGAGTTTAGAAAGCAAGGGGGTCTATTCTGAATCTCGTGACTCAACGGGAGGGTCCTCCTTACCCCCTGCCTCCATGATCCCTCTATTCCCATAAACCGTTGACCAAGTCTGGGACTAAGATTGGACCTAACCGCACCTAGGCTCCTCTCTGAGAAGGAGTTTAGAAAGCAAGGGGGTCTATTCTGAATCTCGTGACTCAACGGGAGGGTTCCCCTTATTCCCCTACATCTACGATCTCTCTGCAAATCCTTCTAATTCGAATGCAACTTATTTTTCCTTTGTGTGCCTCTTCCATGTAGTAATAGAGTGAACCTTGCCATCTTCGAATCTTTAAGTCGCTGTTTTGATTAATTTTGCCTAATCACTTTGTTGATTGACTGATGATTGAGTGCTATTAAAATATCACAATCAAATCCTGCGATTTGTCACTAGTAAATTCTAAACTGCTACTAAATCAAACTGTGTAAAGTCACTCATTCACGACAAACTAACATAATCAGCAGGATTCACAAATCCTATTCGCGACACACAGTCTCCTCAACTTCTAAAGAAAATATTTAGTAAAACATGTAGTAAAGCAGATTCAGTGGTATAATACAGTCTCTGATAAAGCTGCTATAAATTGTCTCTCCAGTATGTATCACCCTGCTGTAATTATGCTTGCCGCAACAGTATTTCCTTAGGGCAAATCCTTCTGCAAAAGCCGTGAGGGGGTTCTGTGTCGATGGCAGAAATGATGTTATTTTTACTTCACTGTGGGATTTTCTAAATGTTTCCACCTGTTAAATAGAAAGTAATTCTCCTAGGGAGAAAACTAAGCCTTGAAGAGAACAGGGAAACTTTTCTGAATCTTTCTATCCTGTAGCTGTTGAGATCATATTGGAGAAGAAAGGCACAGACATGAGTTACAACCTATAAATTCTGACAATTTGATGACGAAAACTTTTGTTTTCATGATAAACAGAAACTTAAAACCTGGAGTTCACCACCAACAACCAATACTTACTACAGAGTGGTAAATCACTGCACAATCACCACAAATGACATAAATTATGCCACTTAGGGACTAGTTTGAGAAGAGATCAGTGCATAGCTGCATGTGCGATGTGGCACAACATCGAGATGATTCTGCTTAAGAGATGGCATTTTTGCCATATGTAGTGAAAGATTGCAGCCCACTTCCCAATTCTGTGCTAAGATATTTTGCCCCTAAGGAGCTGAGCACAAGTGAGTTCATGCATCCTCCAGCACCATCACCTCACTTCCCCACCAATAACAATATGGTGCAGCTGAGACAGACAAGTTTACGGCTCAGCCATACTGACCTACGGGTGCTGTGTGAGCCTTTGAGGACTGTTGGCATCCACCATGGGTTAGGACATCTCCAAGGTCCCTGGTTTCTGGGTGAGTCAGTGTCTATTCAAGACTGACAGAGAAGAGAGCTAAGTTCTGCACCTGGCCTATGCTGTACGTGCAGATGGAGCTGAGGAATTAGGCTGGCAGTTCAGAGCAGGCAAAGAGGACCCAGAAAGAGCAGAATGTAGGTTGCCTGCAGTTGTCTGAGTCTATGGTTCAATATTCAGAGCTAAAAATGTATATGGGATGTGTCAGAGAGGGAACATTATCCCTGAGCTTGGAAGACACTCTCTTTCTGTATCACTGAGTAATTCCCCTATCTTTATAGCAGGGATAATACCACTTAATAAACATGGGAACTGTGAAAGTGAATTCATCAAAAATGTGAGGTAGCCAGATAGTGAGGTAATGACCTGCTCTTGAGGTATTTGAGGTGGATAAAAGAAGGTCACAAGTATTTAGATTTCTTACTTGTTAGAAATGTGCATAACCTGTCACTCACTCACACTGAAATATTTTGAGGTAATGGATCAATTTTTTAAAAAAATTTGTGGGAAATCATAATATTTCAGTTTGCCTTTAGATATGTTAAATCACAAATTATTGTATCAGTATATTCAATATACTTTGTTCTATCCAAAAAAAAGAGAAAGTTCAACTGTTTGTCCCAGTTTAAGATGAAAACAAACTTTGAAAACCCCCATGTGTTTCTAATGGAAGAGAAAGTCTATTTATTTTTAGCTTTACCTGGCAGATGTAGTGGAGGTCCTGGCTGAGGAAGAACGATGACTTCTTGGAGATCTATCCATGCTCAGCTGCAATGGAAGTCATGTCAAAAGCTAAAGGTATTACATTCAAATACTATCTGTCGTGGTTTAGCCCCAGTCGGCAACCAAGCACCACGCAGCCGCTCGCTCACCCTCCCCCTCCCCGGTGGGATGGGGGAGAGAATCGGAAGGGCAAGAGTAAGAAAACCCACGGGTTGAGATAAGAACAGTTTAATAATTGAAATAAAAATAATAATAATAATAATAATAATAGTAATAATAATAATAACAATAGTAATTGTAATGAAAAGGAGAACGAGAGAGACAAACAAAACCCAGGGAAAAGAAAACAAGTGATGCAACTGCTCACCACCCGCCGACCGACACGCAGCCAGTCCCCGAGCGGCGATTGCTCCCCCCGGCCAACTCCCCGCAGTTTATATACTGAGCATGACATCATATGGTATGGAATAGCCCCTTGGTCAGTTTGGATCAACTATCCTGGCTGTTCCCCCTCCCAGTTCCCTGTGCATCTGGCAGAGCATGGGAAGCTGAAAAAGAAAGTCCTTGACTAGGGTAAGCACCACTTAGCAACAACCAAAACATCAGTGTGTTATCAGCATTCTTCTTACACTAAATCCAAAACACAGCACTATGCTAGCTACTAGGAAGAAAATTAACTCTCTCCCAGCTGAAACCAGGACACTATCCCAAGTGCAGACTCCCTGGGGAATTTGATAATGCCTTATGCTCTATGTGTAGGTATATACAAAAGTCTGTTAATGAAAAGTTCACGAAGAAAAACCTCTGCAGCCAAAGCTGTCAAGTGCATACACTCTTCCTGGCAGCGACACTTCCCTGCACCTATGATTCTGCATTGCCTGCTTCCAAATATCTAGTGCAAAGCTAGAGGAAAAATGGAGCTATGCGCTTTGCATCAATATGCTGATCATTTCTCAGCATGAAAACAGAAATGCAGAGGAAAAGCACTTGGCATTAAACCTTGAAAATGCAATGTCTGCTATGGAGCCAAATATGGAAAGTGGTTGATTTGGCTTTATTCAACACCACATGTGAGGAAGGAACACATCATTTTGGTTTCCTCTCCTACTTGTTCTCTCTCCCTTCTGGTGGGTGTCACAGACTCAGGCTCACAGTGAGCACTCTGCTCTGCTCTCTGCTAAGCCAGCACCTGTTTCTGAAACAGAGTACGGCCTGGCTGGCATGCTGCAAATGCACATGTTTGTCAGCTCTTGATTGCAGAAGAAACACTACATCAGGATTTCAGAACAGAAATAACCCTGCAAGATGATGTTTATGTCTGAGGATGAAGTTGCTTAGCTGAAGTTAAAGGTGAATATAAATGAGGAGGACATAATTAACCAAATTCTGATTTTATCGGTACGTTCCTTCTTCTGCTCATATAATATTACAGACTGGAAGGGAGAGGAGAAATCACGTTAGATCATAACCTTCTCTTTGTCAGCATAGATAGCTTCCTGTAGCACATCTACTATGTTTTTCCTACTAGTGTTGTAATTGTCCCAAGAAACTCTATCAGCTCTTCCAGGAAAATAATCTCCATCCAAATGGATTGCACTTTGAAAGAATAAGCAATAAAAAAGTTTGGATTTTGTTCTCTTTTGTTTTTTACTTTCAAATTAATTAGAAGGCAGATGGAGGTGAAAGAAAGGCCGTACTTAACAGAAGGACAGCACGTAACAAATGACACATTGAAGGCTGATATGTTAATGCCTTTTTTCTTCTTTTTTTGGCTCTGGTTCTCATAAATGCAATTGTTTCCAGAAGCTTATCAACATTAATATTAACAAAAAGAAGAGTTACAAAACTGATCAAAGGAAAAAATCTTTTGAATAATAATTAGTCAAGTTCAAGCTTTTATGTCATGTTGAAATACTCTCCAGACTACCGTATTAGGTTGAATACATAGTAAGACTTTATTCAAGAAGCCTTACTAAGAGCTTCTATCTCAGAATTTAGGGCCTGTAATAATTCATTTGCTTAATATTAAATTACTCCTTGGAGTGGATTTGCTGAACATCCTCTCTAAGAGACCCAGTAATACCCTCGACAGGCAGTGCAGGGCTGTGCAGCGGCCACTCTCCGCAGAGCTGCAGAGCTTGGCACGGGTAGGACTTGCTGAGGGAGCCCCTGGGCTGTGGGAAAGGAGCAGCTCAAGGTGGAGGAAAGCCAGGGATGCCTCCCTCATCTGCAAGAGCCAAGGCTGTTGCATAGCATCAGAGGCTGTGGTGAGGAAGATCACGGGCAGCCTAGGAGGGTGGGGGGCAAATGCAGAGCCACAGAGAGGACTGTGTGTTGCGGTGAATTTGGGCCAGAGGAAGCCAACAGAGGCAATCTGAAAAGTGTATCTTCAAGAACTCATGAAGTGCCGAAGAAATTTCAGAAGACAAAGAACGACAAACATGGTTTCTATCTTCAGAAAGGGAATAGCCCTTGAGAATTTTTGAGAAGTCAGCATGATTTCAGTACCTGAGAAGATCCTGGAACAAATTATGACATGACTGATTTATAAGCACTTAGAGAATAATATGGTGATAAGAAACAACCAGCATGGATTTTTGGAAAACAAATCATGTCAAACCTATCTATCTGATTTCCTCTCTTGATAGGGCTGCTGGATAAGAGGAGAATAGTCACTGTGACTTCTTCAGTAAGGCTTTTTACACAGTCCTGTATAATGTTCTCCAACATTTCATAGCACAGTGGGAGATGGCCTGGTTGAAATTAGCGTACAGCGGATACATTGCTTCAAAAAAGATAGTCAGAATGATTCACATTCTTATCAACACTCCCCATCAAACCTGACAAGCATTTTATATGGGCTCCCGCGGGGGCTACCTTGGGCCAGTTCTGTTCAATAATTTCATTAGCAGTTCAAATGATGCATATATACTAATAGCATATATACTAATTTGCTGATAACACCAAGCTGGGAGGGGCTTCAAGCTCTGTGGAGGTCAAATTTACAATTTGAAATGGTCTTGACAAATCAGAGAAATGGCCTGAAATCAATAAGATTAAATGAAATAAAGAGAGGTACAAAGTACTGCACTTAGGAAGGAAAAAATGAAATGCACAAATATAAGCTTGGGGATACCGAGAGAGAGGGATCTGCAGAAAAGGATCTGGTGTTGCAATGAACCACCATCTTAACATGAACCAAAAGCAGGAAGCTGCTGCTCAAAAAGAAAAATATCATGAGATGTGTTGGCAGAAGTGTCAGATAAGGTATGGGAGTTAATAATTTGGCTATTCTCAGTGCTGCTGGAATACTGTGTCCAGCTTTAGTCCCCTCCTTTGAGAAAAGAGGGTCCAAAGAAAAAGAGCAAGAATGCAAAAATTCAGACACCCTGACTTCTAAGGAAAGGCTCAAATATACGTTTTGTTTTCTTTAGAAAATGTAAGATAGAGGGGATATAATAATGCCAAATAATAATTTTTAAAAAAAGACTTTTAATTAGACAGTGATTAACTATATTTCTTGTCTATTGAAAACAAGACAATAGTTAAATTTGAAGTAATGAAAAATTATGGTATATATTAGGAAGCATTTTCCAGTTCTCAGGCTAGTAAGACATTGGAAAAAAACTTTTAAGGAAGCTTTTACATAACACTCACTGGAGGCTCAAGAAGAGGTTAGACATGTCTCTTAAGAGTGGTGTGAAAATACTTGATGCTGCTGTAAAGCAGGGGTTTGGCTTAAAAGTTGTCTTGGAGTTTCTTTCAGTCTTGCAATTGTATGATTTTTGGGAAGCTTTTCGTGATAGTTTGTCTAGCTTTTTAAATGTGTACCCTATTGTGTTTCATTTTGAATAATTCTTTTCCAAACAGATACATCACCACCATGTTTCTAACAAAAGATGCTTGGATTTAGGGGATCTCACTGAAGTCAGTGTTGGAAATCTTGCTGACTCTGCTACCCCAAAATGGGGTTTTCAGGAGACAAATTCAAAATGTCTTTACTTTAGTAACTGTGAAAGGCTGTGATCTAAGCTCTCTTTAGAAAATATATGATGTGATCCTTGCTCCCTGGCTCCTGCTAGAGACCAGATGTTGGTATTTGTATCAGCCAAAGCTGGGTTGAGCTAACTCCTGTTAGAACTGCCAGTGGTCCATTATATTATTTAAAGAGTGCTACAGACTGTTTATCTGGTGCTGTTAACTGGTTATATTTCATTTGCTAATCACATCAAGTGAAGAAAAAAGTCATATTTTTTCATTACACCAACTCCCTAGGTTAGTCGCTTGCTCTAGGCTAATCCTGTTAGAGCTGCGTCTTGGCAGAGGCACTTCTGGCAAGGGAAAATCCAGGGACAGGACAAAACTCTGTTTGTCCTGCCAAGCATGGTCTTGGCTGAGATTACAAGGTTATTAAAAACTGTATAAGCAGCCAGCAAAGTGCAAATGTCCATTGCACAGTTTTGTAGATAATTGGCTTGCTAGTAATGCTATCCCTGGCATGGAGAGGACCTGGACTGCGCACAATATCCAAAACAATAGTAGGACACCCCACAGGACTCCCACACTGTGACAGAGCATCAAACCTTATCTACAGTCATACCTAAAATTCAAAAGATAATGTGGGTGATTCCAGCAAGAAATCCAGGCAGACCCAATAATTCAGTGGGTACCGCTAAACCACCTTGCAACATATCAAGTAAAACTTGGCTGCAAAGAATGCGAATGCTTCATCTGTATGCATTCAGAAGAATGAAACTTGTCCTCCCTTAAATGCATTTGGCCACAGCCACCTGTGATTTTCTCTGCCAGAAGCTGGCTTGCAGTAACCACCTCTCCTGACACCTCGCTGCCCTCCGGAGATGAGTGCAGGCTCGTGCCTGCCCTGTCACCAAGTGCACCTCCGTGCCAGGCACGCAAGGGTAGCAATGCTCGGGAATTTCCTGGGAGTGAGTAGACGTCTGCCTGCAATTTGCCATAACTGTGTTAATATATTAAGTCCTAAAAGGCTTGCAAGCCTTTTTTCATCGCTTTCCCTAGGGAGAGACCTGCACAAGCAGCCGCTACTTTGCTGTGTTTCAGATGGGCCTCCAGGCAACCTGAAGTCCCATTTCAGCCAAGGGCTGCAGAACACGCCCTCTCCCTCTCTGCTCTGCAAGAAGAGAGATGTGATAGTCCTCTGGGCACGTGGCTTAGTCTGTCTTTTCTTGACACAGAGGCTGATAGCTGAAGGTTTGCGTTTAATTTTTATCTATTCACTTGCTATATACACATATGTATATCCCTGTGTGCATGTGTGTATCTTGTTCAGAAGATCTTACCCCTTCCCCTGTTTATTTTAACTTATGGAATCAGTAACTCTAAAAGTTTTATAAGAAAACATTGTAGATCCAACGTGGTGGTTTGGATAGTGAGGCTGCAGCAGTTTGAAAGGAGATGGCAGCGCTGTGATCCCCTGGGGTGCCCTGTAGCTTTCAAGGTTCTGGGCTCAGGGGTGCTCTGAAAACATGCTTGCATGACCAGCACAAGCGTATTACTGGTTGGGTGTGCTGAAGTCGGTGTTTCAGAAAATCTGATCTGTCTGTGTTTGTCAATTCAGCAGAAATACAAGGCTGTACAGCCCTTTATATTCATGTCAGCATTCAGGAAAGCCCGCAGCAGCTTGGTGGACTTGTTGGTCTGTGGGCAGCCCCACGAGGTTTATCAGTGCTGTGGCTACACAGGCAGCATGAGACATGAACCATGAAGAGGTGTGCTTGTGTGTCCAGCTGTTTCCCAAAATGTCAAAGGCCTTCTGTAAAATGCTCAGGGGCATGGAAAGCAGCCTTCCTGTGCATACAGACCTAGCTAAATCCTTGCTCAGAACCCTTTACTTCATTAGCCTTTGAGGATTTATCAACCTTATCAAGTTCTTGTAAATGAATGACTCACTTTATTTTTTTTAGCAGATGGCTGAGACTATTAGTGAACCGGTTTATGGTGTGTGTTCGACATGCAGGATTAACTTCTCTCTGGGGGCTGAAGCTGTTAAGAAAAATCTTTTTTTTTCCTTAATCTAATATTTACTTCTCCTGATGCACAGGTATTCTTACTAATCACTCTAATTATATAATTTAGAGTAGCTGAAGCCTGCTTTGTTAGCCTCCTACCTGACGGCACATTGTAGGTATTACCTGGCAAAGAAGCCATCCCTGTGTTAGTCTGAGCTCTGCAAGCAGAAAAGAGCCATGATTCTTGTGGATGACTTACTTAACTATTTTGATTACCTATGGTTATCATATGAAAGTATATCAATTTTACATATTTCAATATTTAGTTCAGAATATTAAACATGACCTAGTCCAACTCCATGTTTATTTTTATTATTCCTTTAACATACAATAAAAGCATAATAATAGCATCTCTTCATCCAGATTTTCTGAATACTTCGCCAGTCATCCATGGAGTCAAAACCAGATGTGGGGGAACCATTCTGTTCTGGTTTTATAAGAACCTGAAAAGTTATAAGCAGAGAGGAAGACTATATAACCAATCTTCAATTTTTAAAAAGGCTGTAAGCAGAAAAAAGTCCACAGATATGAGTTATATTACCCAGAAAATAGTCTGAATGGGAGTGAATGAAGTGACATAATTTCCGGATGACACAAGATCATAATAGAAAAACAAAACACCGTGTAGAATTCCCAAAGAATCTAACAACATTGCCAAAAAGGTCATGTAATGAAAGATGAAACTGAATGTAAGACAGATAGTTGCTGTTAAATTAACTGATAGAAATGCAAGGCAGAAGAAGGCCGCATCTACCTTGGTGCTACAGTACTCTAAATCAAATTAATCATAAGAAAGAACATGAACATCACCATGGATATCTCACTGAAAATGTTTCAACAGGAAATAAGAAAGCAGATCAAATAAATGTGAAGTTGTATTAAGAAGATGACAAAGAATAGTACCAGATCAAAAGACCAAATACTTCTGCTGTAGGTCACTGAAGCCCCATTAACTAACCTAAATGGAGGTCTCTAGGAAGCATAGTTTCAAATATTACAGCTAAAAACATTACAGCTGAAACAAGAGAAAAGGATAATACCAAAAATGTGCATAGGATGTATTCTCCCATATGAGGAGATCTTGTAAAAGTTAGGACAAACGAGCAAACATATAATGCAGAAAATAGGATAGCAACTGAAGTCTACTACTGACTCTTTCAAACTTAAGAAAAGCAGCCACCCTTGTAGAACTCAGAAGATCCTCAAAGACAATTATTTTCCATGCATTATACAGCTGTCATGTGGAATTCATTGCCACAAACTGCTCTTGAAACCTTAGCAAGAGTTAGGTACTTCTGTGAGGAGTAGAGCAAGTGGCCTTTATCGCTCTCTGATGCACTGCCACAGGATGGGGAGAGGCTCTGCTGTTATGCCGCAGTCCCTTACACATCACAGCTGCCAGCAGCCTTAGCGAGATTTAACTGCTGTTGTATTAGCCAGGATAAAAAAATGCGCAAGGCACATATGCCTTCCTGCTTTCCCTGGCTTGCCTTTGCAATGAAGAAGAGAATTCCTCTACACATGCAGTAGTGCCTAGCCTCCTTTTTGGAGATACAAAGCTTAAAACCAAACATGCTGTGCCAAACCAGTTTGCTGCTGGCCATCACTGGAGGCAGAAACTGGATACAATTGGTCTGATTGCATATAGTGCAACTCCTCAGGTTTCTGCCAAGCATAGCTGTCATTTACTCTTCTGGGAGGAGACGGGAATATATAACCACTTAGTCATTGCATATTCTCTTTGAAATTTTTTCTTCTAATATTCAGATTGCCGAAGCCTGGTGTGAATTTTAAATTAAGGAACTAGTGGGAAGAATGCATTTCTTTCTGTTAATGGCTTTTCCTTTCAAGCCACATTATTATTCAGTTGCCATGGTTTATCTGATTTTGTAAAGTACCCAGGGAGATATGACAATGCTTGCGCACTTAGAAATACACTGATAGATAGACATAGTGTATCTTTGAAGGGTAGAATATTAACATTTTCTGTGTTGGTGATCACCCAGTGACGTGGTCAGTTTAGCTGACCCTTTTTCCCTTATGTGTTGAGTATATTAGACAATTGACTGCCAAGAAATGTTACTTTCTACAATAAAACTATTTACTGTTAAAATTCCTACTTAACCAGAAGAGAACATATACCCAGCAGAACTATTTCTTCTCTAGAAGCAAACATGTGTATTTAAAGTAAAGAACAAATCTTGGTTTCAAATGTAAGCTTCCCAGTGCTTGCTCATTTGCTTTGCTCTTGCTTTAAAAGCTTCTGTGTGTTAGCTGTCCTGCACTCATTAGGAAAGCATATATGCGGTAAAGCTCTGTGCACTTCATTTCCCACAGCCGTCTCCAGAGCCCACTGGTCTGCTGCAATCTCAACATCTTATTTACAAGTCCTCTGCTGTGGGGAAAAAACCTCAAAAGAGGATGTTTGTATTTCAACCTGGATATGTCCGTAGTGCCCAAAATCCAGCATGCTCCACCCCGAACAGAGCTTTTGTCGGCTCCAACAAGAGTGCCATATCCAGAATACAGGTCATCTTGCACCAGGTTGTAGGAGGGATGCTCTCAGCAGCCTTGTCTGCCACCATCTCTCATTGGTCTTAGAGGCACCAAGATTTCCTGAACTATCATCAAATGTTATTAAATGCACTACAATAACCCAAACTAGTGCAAATTAGGGCATGTGCCTGGAAGATGCTGTACCAGGCTTTGGCTGGCTGTGCAAGCTGAAAAGCAGCTCATTTGACAAGCTCAGTTCTCCATCTGGCCTTTTGCCTACATACTTTGAAGAACGTTTACCTTCCCAAAACGCTCCTTATGTCAAGGTCTTGACATGTATATTTGTGTCCCATGCAGCCAACTTGCTCTTTTGCTGGGTTGACTCTTATCACGATGAATAACATGATCAATTGTCAACCAAAATAGGATCCAGCCCTGCACACATCTACTTGCATGTGTGGGAGTGCCACTGCAGAGTGAGCTTGCTCCTGCAAGGGGGTGGGCACCATGCTTCTGGCCTCGCCATGTACTTGGCCTAGCTTGAAGCACTTAAATTGTGCTTCAGGCTCAGAGGAATAACTTGTGTGGTTAAGCCATAAGCTTGTATTTTAGAGCGTTATTGCTCATGGCAGATTGCCTAACGTCTTGCAGGATCAGCTCCACAAGGGTGCAGGCTGTGCAGGTGAGCAGAAATGAGCGTAGCAGTGAGGTTGCACTGCGCCCTGGGGTTTTGAATGAGAGCACTGCTTCAGCCTGCACACAAAGTGGTAACAGTTTTGGTTTGTAAATGATAAAAGTCACATCATTCCAAAATATTTATATTAAGTACAAACACTATATACTCAGGTGACCACTATCAGACTATCCAATACTGATCTGCTGTGTTTTTAATAGGAGGGAGCATATGCTTATAGGTGCATCAGCCTGTGTTTATATAGGGGTTTTATACCTATTTTCTTGCATCCACCCTCATTTGAATAAAAGATTTATAGTAACTTACTGTGTATGTGGCTTTCATGTTATTCTGTAAAACTATTAGGATGATCTGGTATTTCTTACTATGATTTACTCCCTAGAAATTGCAACCACATTAATGTTCTTTTTATGTCTTTCAGCTTTAATCACTAAGATTAAACTAAAAGCAAAGGCAAGTAATTATAAATGTAGGAATGTGATGCATTATAATCCATAGGAGAAAAATAGTTTACAAAAATCACCAATAATAATATATTTTCTACTTCAAATCGAATTTATTAAAATTCAGTCACTCTTCTGCTTGTAATATGCTTCTTCCTAGACTCTAATTACTATTAAGCCCAATGAGGTATCCAGTTGAGACAAAAACTCTCTCTTTGAATCCATCTTATATCAGCAGAAATATGGCCTATAATATTATACAGGCACAGAGCCCTTTGGCTTCAATGGCCTTGCAGAAGTCCACGTTCATCCTTGCAGGAGGAATTACAGAGCTTGTGGCCTCCTCACTTTCCAAATCGTTCAAAAGAGATTGCAAAAGACACAGGCAGTGCTCTTGATTAGACTTGGAAGGCTATCCAAGCTTTTGCCAATAGAGCAAAAATCTACCTTGTTCTTGATCAGGCAAAACTTTAAAAAATAATTTTCTTGTAATCTGTGGTGCATTTCAGGCTCACATCCTTTCTCTGCCAAGTCAATTAAAAATAGGTACTGCTACATTTGGAAAGAACTCAAAGAAAGGCAACAGAGACTTGTAATTACAAAGTAGACCCATGGCCTCCAGGGCAAAATAAAATAAACTTAATGCAGGACACACAAAGCCAGCACAGAAAAGCAGCTCCAAAGAGACAGCACAAGGTATCCAGAAAGTAACATCAAAAGAAAGAGCAGGAATTGGTTTGGGTAGCCAGAGTCAAGCCTTTTAAAAAGAACCTGGGATTGTTAGGGATGGAGTTATTTAAACAGCTAACTGAGAAGGTGATTTTCTAAGGAACCTTGGTGAGGCACTGAAACCAGGTGCTCCAAGCCCAATCAGGTAAAACACAAAAGGTAATACAGTGTTATAGTAATAGAGGGACACAGCATCCTGTAGTACTGGAAGGAGGTTGATTACATGGCTGAAGTTAACAGAGGGTCAGAGAGCTTGCCTTAGAAATGGAAGTTAAAAAAGCTAAATAATGGATACTGTAGGGAAGAAAAAAAGAGCATCTCAGCTGGTTACTGGTTTCTGGGGACATAAACTACTGTACAGAGTTTAATTAATTAATATAGGATGGAGTGATGTGCTGAGGCATCAACTAGAGTGCTTTGCTTCTGCAGGCAACTACGACAAAACCTTATTAGTAGTTGTATCAACATACATCCTTTAAGTACTTAGTCCTCATGACCACCCTAAATTGTTTAGTGTGATCCAAAAGGACGACACAGAAAGAGGAAGGCTTGAAAATGGCACATTTGGGCCATGTGCAGGAGCAGCAGCACCGGGAGGCTGAAGAGGAGCCTCACAAGGGGCATCTACACCCATGCACAGCTCCTCAAGCGGCAGCTATGGAGCTTCCCCCAGGTGTGAGAGGAGCTTCTGGGCACCTTATGCAGGGCAGCAAATCTGTAAAGGCCAGAAAGCTGACCAGAGAGTCAGCCAAAAGGGAAATGGCTGAAGAGAGGAGCATGTGTGTCTTTGGCTTTGTCACTCTGAGACTTAAGAGTAGTCTCCAACCTGGATTCACAGCTCGAACTCCTGTGCTGGTTGCCTGAACCAGCCTTTTCAAGCAAGAGCTGCTAAAAGGGGGAGGGAAAATGGTTGTGTGAAAGGAGTACCAAAGTGGGAAAAGGCTGAGAGAATGGGAAAGAGGAAACAGGGGAGAGTGAGAGGAAACAGGAATCAACATCAATCTGTCAGTTAAGGGGTAGGAAACTTACCTGGAAACACCAGGTTTCTGTCCTCACCTAAATGAGTATTTAGCAGAAAATACATTGCAGCAAGGGCTGGCAATCAGGCAAGTGTCCTTGCCACTCCGCTGTTACAGAGTCATTCCTGCTCTCAAGGAGTACCTCCTTTTCCCACAAGCATTTCTATGAACACCCAGGAGCAGACAACAAGACTCTCCAGGGACTTTGCAGAAGAACATTTACTGCTCACTTCAGTTCCTTAAGCACAAACATCTAGTGTCAGGTGAGTGCCTTAAGCTTTCCCTCACCTGCTCCTTTGGAGGAGTACAGACCTCCTGTAAGTCCTGTGGTGCATCTGCTGCCTGCACATTGATGTCTTGAAGACACCAGAGGGGTCTCAGGCCACCAAATCCTGTATCCCATCTCCAGTGACTGTTGGGAGATGACACCAGCCCTCATGTAGACACCTGCATGCAAGGGCCTCAGTGTAAGTGTATGCAGGTGTCTCTGAAGCCAAATCCCACCCTTCACCAGCAAAAGGCATTGGTCACCACCGGGTTTAGGTAGCAGCCGCATGGACAATTTTGGGACATACGTTTGTTTGGCTACAGGGATAGTTTGATCTGGCACATCTCTACCTCTCTGTTGGTATAGACCTAAAGCACTAGACTGTACACATCCCAGGGGAATGGACCATATAGCCCGGGACAGGAGGTAATAGGCAACATTGCCCCAGGGGATACAATGGAGGAGTATCTCCTGGTACCACTCTGAAGGTCCTAAAGATGCACTAAAGCTTGTGTTAGGCAGGAAAATGGCAGATAAGGCTTCCCCCACCTGAAGGGTAAGATGCTCTATAGGGGCTTCTTTATAACAGGGGCAGGACCATAGCCCTTTTGCACTGTAAAGTGGCAGTTAGTGAGAAATCAGTGTTGCAACTAACAACTAAGATGAATCTTTAATCAGGACAGCTAGAGAAAGAAGAAAGCATTTGTAGTAGGTTTCCATATGTGTGAAAGAAAGTAAGTTGTTCCTCAAGCTGACAAAAAAAAAATTACTAAAAAATGGTGATTGAACTGGGAGTTTAAGCTCCAGTTTCAGGTTTGAAGAGCCAGAGGGACTGCCCCATCCCCAAGGGCAGGCATCAGAGCCCAGCAGTCCCTGTGCTCATCAAAGCAAAGAGGGTGGGCAGGGGCACCAAGGGCACCCGGGAAAAAGCTAAGACTGTGGACTATCTATAAAGGACAATCTTGCCCCTCTCAAAAGGCAGACCTTGTAGAGAGGCTTTGCTGCCCTTTGCCTTCCCCAGATCCCTGCTATCCCTGGCTACAGCAATGCCAGGAGAAAGAAGGGGTAGGGAAGGTGTCTGGTGAGGCTCTGTTCATGTATTGGTGATTGCAGCAAACAGTTCATGTAGAGTACGGAAAGCAACAACCCACAGGGTTATGGAAACATGGGGTATATAGTATGGCAGTTGGGCATACACCCATGGTATGGAGCATATCCATCAGGGTCACTTGAGATAGATTTGCCCACATCTGGCTCTGTGGTTCTCAGCTCAAGAGAGCTGCCAAAGGCAAATTAATGGGCTGCCCAAAGAAGGAGGGCACTTTTTTCTGTAAGCTTCCCCTAAGAAGTGGAAAACAATGCATCTTCTTGTTCCTATGCCAAAGTTACCGAGAAAACTCACCCCACTATCAAGACAGTCACATCTAATTGAAAAGAACTTGGGTTTTTTTTAATTATCTTCTTGTCTCTCGGCTGTACCCTGGCGAAGATTCCTGCTACTGTTTGTTCTCCAGTCCTGATCAGAGCAATCACATAACCCTCCCATTGCCTACATGTTAACAGTCAAAAAAATGCTGTATTTTATTAAAATACCATTATAGCCTCTTAGTGTTTTTCAAAAATTAGGTCATTGCCAGATCAATGCAGCTATGTTTACTTCATTTCAGGGATTGATTTTGGTGCTTTAGGAGGATAAGCAAATGGCTGATAGTAGTTGACTCTCTTTGGCATTGCAGCATTGAGCAGTTTGACTGTAGGCTGAACTAGTAAATCTTTTAAATTTCATTTCTAATCAGTCTTAGGGCAAAATTTTTACTCCCAACCTGCAAATGACATTTTGCTTCTGGTACTGTTCTTTTATATACCGAGAACTCCCACTGATACACAGAAAAGACAACATTAGAGTCAGGAGCCTCACTGCAGATCTAAGAAATAGTATTGCTCTTATGATGCCCTTACATGCTGTGAAATGCCTCTGCAAGGAAGTGGCACACAGCATTCGGGTTTACCATCATTCAGCGGCTTCCGTAAGAGATGTGCTCCGGTTACAAGTGAAAAATGTTCCAGTTACCAGCCCTGTGGGCTCAGGCTGGGCTCTGCAGTTCAAGCTGCCGTCTTTCCTTCTCATGTGCCATCACTAGTGATAAAGCGCTGTGAGTCATTTCAGTCCTCAGAGTCACTTGTGTACATCTGTTTTCCTGCAGTCCAGATGTAAAAATGTTAAGATTCAGTAAATGACTCAGTTGATGATGTTGTACAATGAAAAGCAACCGGCTAATATCCCATCATGGTGCTGGCTGTTCTGGGATAACAGGACCAAAACTGTGTAAAAAAACCCCCTAGTTTTACCACTCCAGGAAGCACTGATGACCCTAATATACAGGCTGTGTATATGGGAAAGCATGGTATACATACAGTTGCTTTTCAGAGCAGTATAAGGCTAGTGGCTGCCAAGTTATCTTCCTTGGCTATGGCAGGTGCCTGTTATGGATAGTTGCCTTCATCCTATGGGTCAGTTGCAGTGAGAGGGCCCTGCTCTTGTGTGGAGAACCTCTACTGCCTGCGGGGAGCCAGGCAGGCACCGTGGGCTTTCTGCCTTCAGGCCACCTCCAGAGCATCCTCACATACAGAGGCATCCTGCTGCCTTCCTGGTCCACCACGCAGTGCTAAGAGGCCTCTCCTGCAGACATTTATCCAACAGAAATGAGGCTTTTCATCTGAACTGTCTTTATTATTATTATTGTTTATTTTGCCACACAATACCTGGAGGTGCAAAATATATTTAGTTGGAAAAAAATAAGGGTTTATGGCATTCTGAATAGCTTCCCATAAAAAAAAATTTCATTTCCCAGAAGACATAAAAGTCCTGAATCTCTCATAAATCACCCCAAGACACTTTTGTTACAAAGTAATTGAGAATCCAGAGCCTCTTAACCTTCTTTTAGCCCTATTTTTCATCACATCTCCTACAGGTGAAGAAAGTTCTGCTTGTGGTAGGATATCATATTTAATACATTATCCTATATGCCCTTGCTGAACCTCAGCACTCGCTTTCCAGTACTTTCCAAGGTAATACAATTTATGCTTTCTCTTCCAGTGCTAGTTTTTTTTTAATAAACCACAGTCAGCTTTAGGAAGTCCAACTTTAACAGAAGTGATTCAATAGCTACTCAATTGCCTTGGGCTTCTTCAAACAGTGCTTGAAAGGGACGATGTGGTGAGACTGATAATGGGATATGGCGTCTTGCTTCCAAGCTGCCAGCTTGCAACCAGCAGTCTTGAGGTCACTCTGATTGGAAAAACTATGTGAAATGTGCTTGTAGCCACCTTCATTTTCTTATGGCCCATTGCTTACTGCAAAAATGCCTGCCACTGCAATGGGCAGAGTTATGCTGCAGCCTGAGCAAGGGGCAGCAGGTGAAGATGAGAAGGGCAACGCTTGCAGCCTGTTGTAGGACTTGTGACAGTGTATATGAAAGTACCCTCTGTTTTGGTTGGCTCTTTGTTATCACCAAAACAGCTGAAAAGTAAACTGAAAATATGGTCCCAGAAAGGAGGAATAGTAAAGTGATTTTCAAATGTATTGTATCTTCAAAATTTTAATGCTTTGCAAGGCAGCCTCACTACTTTAGGAGACCATCACTGTTTCTGAACATTTAACTTAATATGGGAGGAGAAATGTCCTAAGACCCTTTTCTTTTAAGGATGGTGCCTCTAGCTCAGGCGAATGCTGAAAGACATTGGCAAAGCAGTGTGGAAAAGCTATGTTGAACAGCTTGAGCCATAGGTGCTCTGTGAGAATGACATTCACGCTGCTCCCAAAACGCCAAAAAAATCAGATGGAATATCTGATACTTTGGGTGTCCTGGGATACACAAGACCCACACTGTGCCTGTCCATGAAAGGACAAACTACTTCTGTAGCACAAAGAGGATGCAGAGACTTCTTGGACCATCCGTAGGTCCAGGTCTACAGGTCCCACCTTTGTGACAAGGCAGTGTTGCTTATTTTCCAGCCCTGACAATCTAACACCTTCACTAAGCCAATTCAGCATCCCAAACATGAGCCTTCCTAGAGCTGATCTGGAATTTAAGGAAGGCAAGGGGCAAATTGCAACCTGAATGTACCTACAGGTTAGAAATTTGTCTCACTTAACGCTTTCAATAGAAGCATCATACTTCAACCCACTCTCCTCACCAGGTAATGCTCTTCCCACCCAGCAGCACCACATTATTCCCAGGACAGCAGGAATACATGGCAGGAAAATTCTGCACAGCCAAGGAAACTGTGTTGTGTTAGTCCCAAGGGTTTAGCATCAAGTGAACTGACCTTAACAGCAATATTCTGCTGCCCCCCAGGGGAAGGAAGGAACATGTATGGATGGACTCCAAGTGACCTGTACCACATCACCCCCAGCTCCAGAGCTAAACTTGTGCTCCTGGACCTGCTTTGTCCAGCCTCTGTGCCTCTGGGAAACGGTGTTTAAAACTGCCGTGCTTAAAGGACAGAGCCAGAGGCTGTAAAAGCAGTGGGTGCTGCAAGACTCTTTATTGCCATTTCACACAATGAAATACTGAATGATGATTGCTTACCTGGGTGTGTGGCGAGAAAGGCGAGGTAATGCATATGTATGAGAAATCTAACTGTTTGCAGAAACAGCAATACTAATGTCAATAGGCACAAGAATAACTTTCCGTTGCCAAATAACATACATTATTTAGCAATAATACATGTGCATAAATAAGAAAGGGCGCCGGGTATGTTTGTGCCTGCTTTCTTTTGCTTCTGAAAAATATTTGTTAGTGGTACAAAAAAATGTTGTTTGTGAAAATACACAAGGCTAATCTACTATACAGTTGTCTATACATCCACATAAAAATATCAGGTTCAAAATAATAGATCTACCCTACTTAGGATCACTCTAAATAAATGGCCTCTGAAGGCCACAGTAGATGTCATGGAAATTGGGGCTTCCACAGCTTTGCAAAAGAAAACTGTTGTCCCACAAATTCCTCCTGTCTGCCCACGCAGGCTTCTCCTCTGTATTTAGGCACGTTGCATGTTGTCCAGTCTAGTGTTAAATGGTTCTGGAAAATTACTTAGGTCAGTTTGATTTACTCCTCAATAATCGGTTTCTTTACCATAAGTAGATACCACCATTTGCATGTACCATTTGCATTTGTCTCTGTGGATTTATACTGGACTGTGTCATTATTCTGCTACCAAAGGACTGAGAGCTCAGTTATAGGAACACACGAAGAGTGAGAACATGATATAGAACCCCTCACGCTCTTCAGTCCTTCCAAGTTAAGAGCTGAAGCAATTGGTAATGCAAGTCAGAAAAAAACTACCACCTGACCCTCGGAAGCAATCACAAGAACAAGCACTCATGTTTCATGTGATTACTCTTCCTCCGCAGAGAAATAACCACATTAACCCTTGTTAGACAGGCTATTTCTCCAGGCTTCCTACCTGAAAAGTAAAAGCACCCATAAAAAGTAACAGCAAAACAAACCTGAGTAAATCCGTGCTCACTAAACAATTCCTATGGAAATGTAAGATGTGAAAACTACGTTGCTTTTATTGCAGGTAAGAAATGACACTCAATGTTAAGATTTCAAAGCCAAACCCTCAAGGTTAGGGAATGTGTATGTGTCAGGGGCTGAATTAAGGCTGCTGGACAATTTTCCAGACTGCAAGGCTCTGCTTGAAAGCATGAAAGAACTTGTCAAGGAACTAGTTAGGGTCATTTATTTACTTTTCTTAGCTTTTACATGAGCTGGCTCTTGGAAGCAGTTGAAGTGTATCAGCTTTTTTAAAAAAGATAAAAAAGTAGAGTGGGGCAGCTGGCTGGCATGGAAAATGTCAAATCCAGCTGATTGCAGGCAGGTAAGAGCAAGATCACCTTTAGTGATCAGAGGTGGCCTGGGGTTCCCCTTACCGCAGGATATGCCTTCACTCATTGCCCTTGCGTGTAGACGCACAACCCTTTCCTCTGCTCGGATCTGTTTCCAGGCCTGAAGTGAGGTGACCCCAGCCTGTGGAACAGCCATATGAGGGGCTCCCCACCTCGACACAGCCCTTGCAGGCTCCTGCTGGTAACAGAAGCCCCCCAGGAACCTCCTTCTGGTACATGGGTTCATTGAACCTATCGAGTCAATCTAGTCTTTAAGTCTTTTGTAAACACACCATTCAAAAGACTCCATCTGCATAAAAGCATAGATGCCTGTCCTACCACAGCTTGGGAAACATTGTCTTTCTGGTGCCTCAAAATCATTCTTATCAATCCCATTAAGACAATCTGTGTCTAGCTTGTCTTCTCCAATGTAGTGTTCTTCAGATCAGAAGGACATATATTATGTATGCATTGAATTAGAGGTTAAAGCCACATCTAAGATAGTGATTATTCATCCTTACCATCTATTTCCAGGAGATGTGCAGGACTGCACGGTCTCACCACACTTGGATAAGGTCTATTAAAAATTCTCCTTTATGCTAAGAAGATTTGAAAACTCTGCAGCCTAAGCAAGTAGGCTTCCTGAGAAGCTTATTTCATACTATGTACACTTGGTTTTATCCTAAACTGACTGTAATTTGTTAAGATACAGTACACAAAGAAATTAAACCATAAACGTTAAAGCATCCATCAATTTCAATTTGATTTGTTTAAAAAAGCTAAATTATGGGTTAACTCAGAAGGTAATAGAATTCAGAAAGAGAGTACTTGTGATACAAGGAGTCCCTTCATACATTAATTTTCATTTCTGGTGAGATGAAGTTTTAAATTAGATTCAGATTGCAAATTATAGCTTTGTATGGGCTCCCTATTGCTAGCTTGTGAAATACTTAGATTCCTGAGGATGAAGCAATTTTGCTTCCTATAATAGACTGCAAAAGCCTTATTTCCCACTGGTAGAATAATAGGTCTGCAGCTTGAAGTGAGAGAGAGCCATGCCTTTGCTCCTTGACTTGGTCACCAACAGGGATACATTAAACTAAAACATATAACTGAAGAAGAAATGGTGTCATAAGGTGGGTTTAATTTTAATTCAAAGCTTATATCTGTCCTATCGTGTTCTCTTCCCTGCTGCAACTAACACTACAGCCTGAATCCTGTGAAGGAGGCTGCCCATCATTTAATGCCATACACGTACCTTATTTCCTTTTCCCCATACACTGCTGGCTTTTTGCTTTGTACCAGTTTTTGGGCTACACAATGCTCACAGGCATAGGGGGAGAAAGGCATTTGTCTCCTTGCGTAAACTGATGGACTCATTTAGCAGAAAAGATCCATTACATTTAAGGAAGGCGGAAGAAATAATGTTTATGGCAACAAAGCAGATGTGTGATGCCCTGTATCCCTGGAGGTAACATATTAAGTTTGTAAATTGTCTTCCTGCTGTCTCCTAAGCATTCGTGGTTGTATTCATCCTTTATTATTGCCTTTCTTGGAGCAGCAGGGAGGGAGGCTGTGTGGAACCACACCTCAGCAGATGCTGGCAAGTGCCGGTCAGGACCGGGTCTTTTGTTGGGCATAGGTTCATGAACTGAAATCATGATAAGCCAAAGCTTAAATACCAAATGAAACTGATCTGCTGTTTCCTGCGGCTTAAAGCAAAATGAGTGTTGTGTGGGTACAGAAATAAAATGAACTAAGAAAATTTCCCAGAAGAAAAATGGAGCAGATTAAAAAAAAAAAAAAAGATGGTGAAATTCTCCAGAAATGTGGAAAATGACTGGAAAAGGTTTGAGCTTGGTGTCTGGTGCAGAAAAAGACAGATATTAGGCCATAGTTCTGACTTTTGCTGTTTCTGAAGCATTTTCTGTTTTTAATAGCTCACAGTTAACTCAGAATGATAATGAAATTGTGTTACTGCATAAAAAATGAGGAATAGCGGTGAAATGAAGCAAGTGTCAGATGTGCTTCCAGAGTAAAAAACAGACTTGCAACTGATCACATCTTACAATTTTAGCACTTTGTATTTCTGAGCAGAGACCAGATTGGGACTGGGAACTGCAACAAAAGATTTAGAGGGAGGTTCCAGCAAGGATTAATCCTCAACAAAACAAACCTAGATTTTTCTGAGTAAAATTGAAATCCAGTCTGGTATGAAGCCTCCAGAATGTGACTAGCTGTTTGACAGTCAAGAGTCAGACATGTTAATAAAAAGGATGCAAAACTTGAAGCTGGAGCCTTCAAAAAGCAGTGTCAGAACTATATGTCTTTTGGCAAACATCACAAGCTATGACAAGGTCTGACCTTTGGGAACAAATGCAAGAATTATGGTGGAGTGTATTGCTCAGTGAGAGTTTACAGAGAGCCTCTATAAGGGCGGACACACTACATGGACAAAAACACACCAGCAATTTCACTGAAAACCTTTGTATAATGGACACCATGCAGGGAGATGGAGCCTGAAAGCAAACAGAGGGGTTTTTTTCATTTTTAACTGAGCAGAGGTGAATAAACCAACATGGTGCTAAAAGCAGTGATGCTAATGCTAAAATAAGAAATACAGGGAATAGAAGGCAAATGGCTAAAGTTTAGGACGGAGGGTGAGAAACCTAGCATCTCTGAAGTGGGATGGAAACTGCAGGGAAAAAAACAGTTGGAAAAAGGCTTAGACACAGGGCAAATGTCTGCATTCCTCTGCTGGAAACATGTCTATGATTCATGCATCAGGACAGTGGCATTTTCTCACTAGCCATCCTGACTGGACTGGCAGTCAAAACCGATGTGTCTTCAGCATCACTTGATGCCTATCTGTGGACAAAGTGAACCAAGCCACAGGTAAAAGTAGTCAGTAGAGCCCAGAAAGCAATTTAGCTGATGAAGGGCTAGAGATAGTTGCTAACACGCAAGCACTGAGTGACATCTGAGATGCCTTAGGGCACCTGGGACATCTGCATGAGGCTGGTCAAAATAACACAGGCTTTACAGTGACATCTCACCCCAGTGAATTAGCTGCTGCACACCAGGTGGGCTACGGTAGTGGTTCCCAAATAGCATTTAACACCCATGTGTAGGCAACTGTATCAAGCCCTTAAATGTCCCACTGGGTACTTAGACATCTACTGTGCCTGTGAACACATTCATGCAGACATCTGCACTTAGATGTCGTAGCCCTGAGTTAAATTCTGCCCTTGGAGTCCTATATATAACATATGTGGGAGAAAAGGAAACAGAGTAAGGTGTATGGGTAGCTCACAGGAAGTTTAAGACCATATCTAGTAGGACGCCTTTACAGGCCAGAGAAGGTGCCATGGTTCCTCCGAGTGGTGAAGCAAGTGTGGACACCCAGCCTAATTCAGCACCTGGTGACTGCCGGTGTGCAAAGACGTGTGATGGCTCTAATGTGCAGCTTCTCATGAAAAGTGCAAGAAGCTGATGGAAGTATTCAGAGTTGGAAAGCACAAAAAAGTTGTACATGGATGCCTCCATGCAGAATATTTGCTCACCCTGTTGCCGTTGTGAGGTCACAACTGAAGGCTCATAGTTAATATGCTGTGGGTTCTAGCAAAAATAGGATGTTAGCACACTCAGCAAGAGAAGGAGGCCTTGGCTTTGTTCTGTGACTGTAAATTTTCATGTCTTTATTTATGGGAGCCATGCACTCACTGAAACTGATCATAAACAGTTAGTGCCAGTGCCAAAAAAGAGACCAACACCAGCTCATGCTCTGAGAAAACAGAGATTCATTTTTTCAGGACTAAGATATTGATGGCTGCATGTCACCCCATCTCAAAAAGGGAAACTAGAAATTACACAAATATGGGCAGCAAGGTACTAAGTGGCTTCTGCAGGAGGAGCAGTTAAATATGCAAGAAGTCTTGGAATCATGGACAGGATCGAGAACTTAAATAGAAAATGATCATTCATAGAATCAGAACAATTTAGGTTGGAAGGGATCTCTGAATGTCACCTAGTCCAACCCCCTGCTCAAAGCAGGTTCAAAGAGATGAAGCTGCTCAGGGACTTTCCTTAGCTTTCCCAAGGATGAAGTTTCCACAACCTCGCTGAGCAACATGCTCCAGTGCTTGACCACCCTCATGATGAACATCCCATGTTCCAGCTTGTGTCCATTGCCACCTGACTTATTCCCATGAACCCTCAAGAAGACTCTGTCTCTGTCTTCTCTACCCTTCCATCAGGTTTTTAGACACATCAATAAGATTCACCCCTGAGCCTCCTCTTCTCCATGCTGAGGAGTCCCAGCTCTCACAGCCTTTCCTCATGTCGCATATGCTCTAATCCCTTAATCATCTTACTGGCCCTTCATTGGACTGTCTCCAGTTTTTCCATGCCTCTGCTGTACTGGGGAGCCCAGAACTGGGCACAGTGCTCCAGGTGTGGCCTCATCAGTGCTGAGCAGAGGGGAAAGATCACCTCCCTTGACCTGCTGGCTAACTCAAAGCATGCAAGTTTGCTGCATCCATTATCAACACAAGAACTAGAGGGCACCATTGCAATGGTCTTGCAGCAGACCATTTAAAACAAGCAGAAGGAAGTTCTTTTTCACAAAGCACACAACATAGCTGTGGGACTAATCACTGCAGTCTATCTTAGAAGCCAAAAGTATAAATTTGTTTAAAAAAGGATTAAACGAATTTTTTAACACAGGACTATTGTTGCCTATTAAACATGATAATGCAGACACAAGCTCCAGCTCAGGATGCTGCTAAGCTGCCAGCTGCTGGAAGCTGGGAGGGCATGCCAAAGGGAAGGAGCACATCTCCCTTCTACCTTTTCTCTTTGTAATTGCTATATTTCATTGTCCTCACTGGAAGGATGAGCTAATGTCTAGCCTGAAAACAATAAGATCTCATTGAAATGGAGAATAATAAACCCCAGGTGTATTAGCAAGGGTCAGAGGTTCAGTGGGAAGTGACAGGAGGAGAGCATTGAATGGAGCATGTCTGACAGCACCACCATCCCTGCGAGGTGTTCAGTGATGCTTTCGTAAAGGCATGAAAATACAGGGCCACAAAAACAGCTCGAGGGTTGACAGGTACAGGTTGTATCTTTTTGCTTCTCTGTATGGCTGACTGCATAGGGCTTTAAAAAAGGTGTGAATGCAGATGGGGTGAGGGGAAGGGTGCAGCCAGGTTCTGAGAAATTGCACTTCAGTGCATTGATCTATGTTAAGATATTCTTCATGTAACTGAAATATGTGCAGTGAGGGGCTCTCCAAACCACACTGAAAAAATATGCAACATCCTTGCACACCTTTGCAAAATGTGCTGGCTGGTGACTGTTCTGGCTTCCTGGGGTAGGCAAATTCTTACGCAAATAGAATACAAATTAGCAAGGATTTGGGAGAGGCAGGCACACTTGTAAAGCACTTGACAGGAAGGCAGTGGAGCAAAGACCTGAGCAAAATGATGTTCACGTCAATCTGATTTTTTAAAAAAAACCCAAAACCTGTCTGGTCCCAGCCAAAATATGGATTGCTGATTGCCAGAGCTGTTGCAGGATGAGACTGTAGAGGGTAATTAAGGCTCTTAGCAGGTGGCTGGGATGGCATATTCCCAGGCTTTTTATCAATGTAAAGTGAAGCCTTCAAAAGGAGGTGGACTTTGGTTTGAAGGCAACAGAAAGGCAAATCTTAAGGTATTATAAAATCATTTTTTTAAGGAGGATATAAAAGTCATTATTGCCATGTTTTGTATTGGCCTCAAGTGAACAGAAATATGGATGGGGTTGCTTAAGTTTATTGCATGTGCTAAAGACAGGAGGTCAAGTCAAGTATAAAATCTGGATAGGACACACAGAAAAAAATCTAGTCCTTTGTGCAAAGTACATTTACTTGTGCTTCTGGAAAAATACAATCTGGTTGTCTGAGAACTGCTTGTCTCTCTTTCTGCTAGGGCTGAGCTAGCTGACAAAGTACTAGCTGCTAAAGCCCCCTGTTAGGAAGAAAAAGGCCCAATTAATGGCAATTTTTATGGAAATATCAAGAGATCCATATTATCCCCACTCAAGGAAAAGTGAGAAACCAAACCGGCACTCACTCAGGCCAGGTGCGGAACCTTTCCCATGGGGTAGCCTCAGGGAGCAGAGCATGGTCAGAGCCTGGTGCCTGCTTATGACTACACTTCAGAGCAGCACCAGGGAAGTGTGAGTTGTCCTCACTTGGTGTTTCAGTCAACAGAAAACTGAAAACAAGAATGCCTGCTGGTTGGAAAACAATGCCAGAGCCACAAGGAACCTGAAGAAATACAACACAAAAGAAAAATGTGGGTATGACTTGGAATCCTGAAAAAGTCCATCTCTTCACCAAAATGAAGTGGTGCAGAGCCACTGTGGGAACTAGAGATCAGAGGCAGCAGCAGCCTCACCGTCACCTATGAGACTGCTGCCCGAACTGATGCATATTGTGGAGAAATAGCTGATACCTTCTTCAGGCCCCAAAGGGAAAGAAATAAGAGGTATGAAATTAGACATTTTGTTACAAATAACTCACAAAGCCTCTTCAGGCTAGTACAGACAACAAACATATAATTCAACCCAAGAAAATAACAATACCGATCGCTGCCCTGCTACAATATAGAGGCAGAGGAGAATTTTTAGGCAGGGCTTCAGGGGAGATGATAAGATAACTTTGCAGTCCCTCCAAAAGCACGGGAGAAAGCATAACATTGTGTGTTAAAAAATAGAAAAGAGTGAGCCCTGACGAAAGGTACTCTTGAGGTGGTGTTGGATGTTCTTCCTCCTATGGAAGGGAAACCACAAATATGTAAGCCCTCTTGCTTATTACAATCTGCTTCACACAGCTTTTTTTTTTTTGATTGCTCATAAATTACTTCTCTCTGTGTTAATCAGTTTGTCCTGCTTTATTTACATATACTTTGCCTCCTCTCGTTTCGATGCGCCGATGCTCCTCAGCCTGAAAGGAGGAAGGTACAACTAACAGACCTGAACCTAAACATGCAGCCATCTCTCCCTGAGTCTCAGGACTTGTGCTGAGGCATCGTGTCTTTGCTCCAAGCAAAGGAGCAGGAGCACAATGCAGGTAACCTCCCAGGAGAGAAGATGCCAGGGATGCAGAGTCAGAGTTTTCTTCAAGGATAAGAACCGAGATGCTACCCCGAGTCCTGGAAGCATTCCCTCTTGCCCCAGCTTAATCTGCGTTTCAGCTCCAGGCCAGCTCTTTTTGGTACCTACATCAGACCACTATAGAGCTGAAAACCAGATTAAACTGCAGCAGACAGCTTTCAGGAGCCAAGCTAGTTTTTTTAAGGCTTACTGAAGTATCTCCACACTACAATGCAAGCTGCACTGTAGATACAGTTTAAGTATAACTCGCTTTATTTACACACATCCCTGATCTCTAGAAGAAAAAGCCGGAAGGCATGCAAGGCAAATCTTCTTGCAGGAATTTTACCAAAGTGCAAATCCCTATTTCCCAGGGGTCAGCTTTGCTTCAGGGACTGATGCAAATCAGCACCTCCAGCAGAGAGCAAGCTATTTTGCTGCTCATGCAATTCCCTCTCTCTCTAAGCTGATTCTGCATAAAACCATCGCATAACTTGAAACTCACGGTCTTAAGAACAATAACTTGAAGACTGTGTTTAACATAGCAAGCGTGCGATGCCTAACATAATAATATATTTATTCATGAGCTATCTAATAACTGAGGAAGCATATTTTACCATAATGCTCAGATACAGAAAAACAAACACTCTTTGTAGTTTCGCACTGTTTTGCTTGCTTCAGTGTATTGATAGTGCTAATGACCACAGTTTGTGCCTCTTTTTGCTAATCACAGAAAACCCCTTCTTTGATAATATTGTGCTGTGACAGAATGATAAGAATTAGGGCTGTGCACCAGAGAGCCGTCTTCCTCTGCAGAGTGACTTTGAACTGACAAGCCAGAGCAGCAGAGAAATGCGGGGCCACTGCCACCAGCTGCAGCCCCAGGGAGCGGGCAATCGGGCTCTGCAAGGGAAACCAGGAGTAGCTAAAGCTGGGGAGAAAGCGGCAGCAGAGGGTCATAACCAAAACCCACAGGTGACATTGGTTTGGAGTACCTGTATGTACGCATGCATGCTGCTCAGGGCAAGGGGAAAACATGATCTGATTGCAGCAATTGTGCTAAACCCCCCCCACTAATTCTCTTTCTACCACTGTGTGATAATTTGCCCCTTTTGGAATAAGACTTTTGTATGCACTGATTCCTGTCTGTACAATGTTGGGGAGGACAGCAGACCATTTTTGCCCATCTGAAACCCATGTAAGAATGGGCCAGACATACTATGTCATCACCCCGCAAAATTATCACTGGAGGAAACTCTACAGTTTATTATGCATTTAATTTCTACATTGTTAACTTCTTTGCCAGAAATTTTGGGCTTTACCTTAACTCCCCATGTATAAAAGGCCATTTTGCCACTACTCTCAATGGGAGCAAGTCCAAAACCTTTTAAACTGTCCTAACCTGTGGGAGCAAGCATTCCCCTCATATCAATGTGCATTGTGATCAGAAGCTTGCTTTCAGAGCTGTAGGAGGAAAAGTCTGCATGATCTATTGATACAAGCTGCACTGTAGGAGCAGACAGACAAGAACGGATTAGACTGGTGTATACAAACACCTTCCCAAAGAGCAAGATAAGTCTTCCTCCATGCTGGCAGTGAATGAGCAGAATTCTCCATTTGCTTTCCCAATAGACAGGAGCACCTGAGGTAAAGGTATATTACAAATGTGCCCCTTGGGAGAATGATGCTGTGTTTTCCTGTGATGGCCTGTCAGCTTGCTACTTTCCCTTGATTTATTTGAGCAGTGGTGTGTGTCTATCTACAGGGTGCATATTTAGAGGAAGTGAAAGCATCTACTCATTTAGTACAGATAGACATCCAGGAGCGAGATTTGGCTGCTTGGAGGTACCCTCTCTGTTTACTCCTGAGCATCAGTTTGGATGACGATCTCTCAAAGTCATGGTCCAAAAGAAGTCGCAGATGCTTCATGTGATTTGAATCTTATCCTTGCTCTCAAGTGCCTGTATGTCTTATTCCATATCTAATTAGCCTTGCAAAATCCCAGTTCGTAAACACTAATTGGAACCATGCAAGGGTAAGTGTTCATGTAAATCCTCCTCTGCTTCTTTGGATGTATCAGGTGCTACAGGCAAACAAATCTGGCACTGGAAAAATGCCCAGGAAGTTTTGCCCATATAACTTGAAAATTTGAGCCTGTACGTGAAAAGAAAAAGGGTGTTGTGTTAAAACTGGTTTAGAATAGGAGTCATGAAGAGTTACAGACAAGCTGAAAATTGCAGATAGCAAAGGGAGTAAATTGATAGTAAAACCACAATTTGTAGACCTTATAATTAGCAGTGGTAGCATAATACAGAGATAAATTAAATAAAAATTGTTAGTGGAGTGGCTGGCTCAGGGGACTGATAATAAGACTGCGTTTTGAGCTTAGTGTCTCTTGCCAGCAAGTCACTGATTCTGAAAATGCCAGACTGAAAACCAGCAAAGATTGCTACTGTCTGATGCAAAATTGGTTTACTGGTTCAGCCTAGTGTTTCGTATCCAACATAGGCCCTGTTGTTTGCTGACTCCATGAAGAGGCCAAAGGCTCAACGGATGGAAAATGAAAACTGCACCTCCCTAGAAAAATACTTGCCTGAACAGGTATGAAATAGATTGCTGAGGATTAAGAGGCAAATTTTCTTGTTTTCTACATGTACTAAATATGATTTTAAATATACAGTTGACATTTCTAGTGCTGTCACTCAGAGCTTTTGGGCAATTGCTAACAAAACTAGGGACACAGCAAGAACTAATCATTGGGAAGTAGGAGGCATAAAATTCAAACTCATCATATTTTTAAACATCAGGTTGATGAATTCTAGCACAAAATATGAGGAAAATACATGGTTGATTCTCCAGTTCTTGATACTGAGGCATAGAGAAGATACCTTCTGAAAGAAATGTTCATCCAAGTTACCAGCTTTATGTTATCAGCTTTCTGCAGGGGTATCTAAGTAATACTGAACTGAATACTATATTGGCATAGGCAGAATGTCTTTTAATTGGGAAAAATTCATGATAGCAAGGAAACTTCAGTTCCTAAAGCACCATCTAAGTCAGGAGAGAAAGGGAACATCCTTCAATTACTACTGCATTATGCAGAAATTATTATGCAGAAAATAACTGAAGAACTACCTGTGGCAGTGACTTGTTAAAAGGTTGGGGAGGTATGATAATTTCACGCAAGTTTCTATTAAGAACCAATCAAAACCCAATTTAATGTGGCCCTCCTTCTTATCACAACTTCAGGCAGATTCTTCTGTGGCAGATAAAGCCCTAATATTCTTTCATCAAACATAAAATTATTCTTTAGTGTTAATGCCATGCTACCTTCCACGTCACCTGGTCTATCCTTTCTGTAAGTTCTGCTCCTCAGTGTTTCTAAGCCCGTCATTTTCTTGGCTGTGTTATGCTTTGGCAATACGAATGATACAGTATCCCTCCTGCAACAGATATGCATCCAATTCATCAGTCTTGTTATATACGCTTCCAGCAATGTTTACTGTAATACGTATTTCATATTTCTTTCCTTTCTCCTACTGTTCTCCTTTCTCTATCATTACCCCTTGCAACCTTTGCCTACAGTTCAGATCTTTATGGGCCTAATTCTGATACTACTTTACACTGGACAATTTTTCACTAGAAAATTGACTCCTGATTTACAGTGGGGTAAATAAAACATAGCCTCAGGCTCTTTGTCTCGAGATTTCTATCTTTCTCATCATTAACACTTAAAAATGCTATTAGGTGATTTCTACTGACACATTCAGCTTGATGCAACATGCCCTCCTCCCCCCAGGCCTGCCACATTAAAAAAAGAAAAATAAAAAAGATACATTGCCTTATCTTTCTATGATAATACAAGAAGCAGAAGGAGGGGTTTGAGATGCCTTGAGAGCATTAAAAAAGGTGTTTGTCATTTCAAGTGATAGAAACGACTTAGCTGCCATAAAATCTACTAACCATAAACCGCACAAACTTCACACACATTTTGTGTTATTAGTATTACAAAGCATTTATATAGTGCCATACATTTCCATAGCCATTTCTTCCCAGCAGATAAAGCACATTCCCTTCCTCAGAGAGCCTGCAATCTAAATAAGTCAAGACAAATATTGTACGTGATAAAAATAGAGGACAAAAGTTCAGGGGGAATTGATGTGTGGAGACAGCTGATAAGGAGAAGAGTGGAAAGGGAAATGATTAAAGATTGCTGTTTGGGATCCTTTCAAAACTAGGGGGTGGCTCAGAACACTACAAAGTCTATGGCATAAATGCATCAGTTGCATCTATACTTTGAAATGTATTTTACATGGAAGAAGTGCTGCCTGGCCAAAATGGCTCCTTCTGGTCTGTCCAGATGAATTATACATAAAGTGAGTCTGGATGAATTATACATAAAGTGGGCATTAGTTTGGATGCAATGTTTGTATATGCGACTGGTTTGGGATTTCATAAATGGGTCTGATTTTCAAGAGGGACGTATTAATGCATACAAATACTGCCCTTTTGATGAGAACTCTTAAGCTGGACACCCAAGACAGAGGCATCTGATACCGAGGAGAAGGTCATAGTTTGCAAGCAAGGTTTCATCGGCTGACGAGAACTGTTGGCTGCACACACCCAGGAAAGCTGCTGATGCAGGGAAAAGCAGAAAGTATTTCAAAAAGCGCTGCTTCAGCATCCATGCCCAGCATACAGCGGGTGACCGTGGGGCTTCCCGCTTGAGCCGGGGGTGCATGCGGACATAGTGCTTGTGGGGCACCCAGCTGTGGCAGACACCTGGAGATGGTCCAAGTGCTGGCGGTCGCGAGAGGCTGGTGCAGGGTCCCCCAGGGAAGGTGTGCACCTGAACTCCTTTCTGCCTGTTCCACCAGGCAGCCTAAGCCAGGGCAGGAACCCACTAATTCACTTCATGGTCTTCCTCTGGAAAGAGATGTTGTGCTGCCTGTAACAAGCCACCAAGAGGGCAGAGGCAGCTGGGGTAGAGCCAGAACCTGAACCGGGCAGCAGAGCACTGGCCCCAGCACACAGGAGGTGCTGTCTGGGTCACCCCATGCCTCTGCTGTCAAGCAGCCTTCAATTTAGTGGCCCATCCTTCACATTCTCCAAAGCCGGCGCTGCCACTCTTGCCCCACCATTGCAAAGGAGACTGCTCTCAAGAAATTCCTCACAGGGCTTCACTGTGCAAGCAGGGTCTCACTGAGGTCTGACACTGTGATTTCAAACTTTGGTTTATTATTAATATTAAACTTCTTTCTGTGATTTGCTTCAGGTGGCATAAGCAAAAGCACAGCTGTTTGAATATGCATCCTCAGGGCATTTACCTGAAGACATATGGGTTATTCAGAGATTCAGAATAACCACTTAAATGTCTCAGATGAAGCAAAACTAATGAACATCTTTAAAGTCTGTAGGTATAGGTTCATCTATCAGTCTGTGATGTTTATATCAGTGCATACTTTAAAAAAAAAGGTTTTGTGGGGCACAATTTACAATATGGATTGGGAAGCAAAACCAACATAAACACAGAAGAAAAAGGACACTTCCAGTTAAGTTGAATATTCAGAAACAAACAGGAAAGGACTTCACAGAAACACAACTGTGGTTTTTGTGAGTTTTTTATTTTATTCTCTCTCTGTGGCACCTTGGGCATTTACCTAGATGAGAGGTCTCACTTCCACCCCGCAGCCAGGGGCTGCAGTGAATGTGGCCAACCAAACCCTTCCAGGTATTTAGACACCTCAAATCCCTTTGCAATCTGAAAACTCAAGACCTTTTTTCAGAGCGTACCACTTTGCAGTCTTTATTCTTTGTGAGAAGCAGCAAGCACTATGATCAGGCCACAGACCAAACAGTCCCTGTGTCCTAAAGGACATGGGACATAGACTTTCACAAAGATGTGAAGAACAGGACAGTGAAAAGTGATCTATAGCATTGCATACAAAACTCAAGGAGGCATAACACCTAGGGGAATAACGCGCACAAGAGACGAGATAAATATCCATGGTTACTGAGCATCTGGTACTGGCAATGACTCCTGGGGTTCAATCTCACCAGTCTTCAGCCAGAACCAGCTTCCACCTACAAACTGCCCAGTGGTGCAATAGTCACCCTTTCATTTTCTGCCTTGGCAGGAGATGAAGACTTCATGAGAAGCTCACATCACCTTTCCAGGAGGGGACCATGCGGAGGCCTCCTGTCTGACTTCTCTCCATCAAATCACTCAGGTTGTCTCCATCCCAAAATGCTGTCCTTGTACTCCTTAGTAGCAGATACCTGAAGCAGTACTTCTGCCACTGGGGTTGCCACTGGCAAAATATTTCTGCAGCAGAATCCTGTATTTTCCCAACAATTATTTAAACTTCTTTTGAGCTTAATCACATATGAGCCCTGTAACGTTAGAAATCTAGTCAGGCTATTTCTCTCTACTTCCAGTGCAGTCTAGTAACCCAAATGCTTTGTTTACAGTTATTTCTAGAGAAAATATAGTATCTCGTTAGCCTTCTGTCAATGTTGCTGCTGTGGCTCACATTGTTAATTAACCCCTTCTATAGCACTGGGTTTTAGCACACTTCTTGCTAATATTCTCAGCTGTGTTAGCCTGGCTCTAACTCACACTCTTCTCATTTAAGTATGCTCCAGCAGTGATAGAGCGGTGTGAAAGTGCTGCCTGCAGGCTGGGCGGGGGACAAGGGGGAGCTTTAAAGCCAGTCCTGCACCACCGCAGTCAGCGGCAAAACCTCGGTGCCTGCCACGGTCAGGAGCAGCACCCGCTGCTCCCCGCTTCTCTCCTGAAGGAGTTGGCTTGGGTTTTCCTGGAGTAAATGTTGTAGAGAGCAAAACAGGCTGTACATTTATGGCTGCATATTGATTGCCTTCCTAACATTAAGCCTTGGCTCGTTTTGTGTCTGTACCCTCTCTCTCTATCTGCCTCCTTCTTCACACATCTCCCTCAGATTAACACTCCTTTTAGCTAACGACACATATTTTTAGAGATGCTCTCACCTATGCACATGTTTTTCTGTTGAGGTGAAAGAGAAAAGAGAGGCAATGCTGAAGGAAGTCATTGGCCCTGCCAAACGATAACATGACTCTGGAGGCAACTGAAACAAATAGCACGTCTTTTACATATGGCAGAAGATTCAAATCGCCTTCCTGTCAATTTATATAAAGCCAATTGGATGGATTTATTTCAGAAGTCAGAAGCAGAAAACATTTATAGATGTACAGAAATGACTGATGATGCTGCAAGCGCTCTCTCCTGGTGTTGCTCTGTTGTTTGGCGTAGAAAATGCTTTTCACAAAGCAGAGCTACACTCTGCGAGTAACTCTCTTCATGGGTTATAAACTTTAGCAAGAAATACATGAACCAGATTAGAAATCTGGGTAAATAAACTATAGTCATACTCTTATGAAACACAGGGTCATTGAGAAGCTGCCTCCTTGTCGTTTAGGTAAAAAACTTCATTTTGGTAATCAAGTTGTACTCAGACCATAACAGTTTATAAGCTGCCTGTGCTATGTCCAAGTTGTGAAGTCCCTGTTTATACTGCACAGTGCTCTCAAGAAAATAATCACAAATACCTAATGTAAACTTCCCTTTCCTGTAAGCCTAACCAGATCAGACCAAATGCTTTGATGAAGTATTAATGGAGGGAAAGCCGTCCAGTTGTCTCTTCTGCTTGCTATTCTGCAGATCACTGCTGTAAGTTGATAGAAGGTCTGTCTGGGAACAGACAGTGACAAATCAAAGCCACCACTGTCCGGTCGCAGAAGTTTGTGCAGTTATGATACATCCTTTACTAGACAGATGGGTCCCTCCTTGCCGTTCTTCCATGTGCAGGCTGCTCTCTGCATCCTTACATCTCCATGAACTAGACTTCACAGAAACACGATCGTGGTTTTTGTGTTTTTTGAAAGAGTCATTTCTATATGCTGTAAAGACTCTCATACTTAACATACATGAGGGTTCAATTTCGCATCAGCGGCCTTGACTTCCACATACTCATTCCTTACCACAGAACTTCTAAATATCAGAAGCACAGTTTTATTATAATAAGCATATGCTCTTTCATTATCCATATGTTGTTGCATATGTTAGTATTTCCCCTTTCCTCTCGCAGCTTTAGTGTGTCCCAATCCAATTAGTCCATGCTCAGTTTGTCTATGTTTTGGAGTATCAGGAAGATCTTATCAGGAGCCAATATTACAGTATCATATGTTAAAATGTTATTTTTTGTTGCTTAAAAAGTCCAAATAAAAAGAGATTTTACAGTCCCCTTCGGAGTCTCCATTTCTGGCTGTATCGTGTAAGTGATGAATTATTCACCTTTATTTGATGGAATTTCTTGTAATGTAATTACATGACAATCTCAAATTGTATTTATAAGTGATAGAGTGATTAAGATTTTAAATATCTCATCTACATGCTGGTGGTAATCTTTTCATGAATATAAGATAAGAAGTTATTGGTTTATGAATTCTGTCTGAAAGAACAGCATTCACAGAATTTAAAAAATAGCTATATATCTACTCTTTCTCCCCTGACTTTTTATCTCCAGATGCACAGAAACAGTTTTGATTCCAGAGCATGCTCTGCATTTAGATAATAATGGAGCATAAGATAATAACAGAGCACGAGCTCTGGCTGAAGTGTAATTCCAACTCTTCTCCAGTTCTGGCAGGCACATGATTTCTATACACGAAATTAATGACTGTAGGAGACATAAAGGAAATTCTTCCTGGTACACACTGTTACACTTCTATGACATGCAACTCTTTAACTTTAATTCATTTTTCAGACATGTTAAATTTAGGTCCCTACCTTGCAGTATAGTAGATGGCAGCCTGTCCACATGTTAGTCCATTCTGCAGTGTTAGTGTTTCTGCATGCAGTACGTGACCATCACTATCACAGTCTTAGCCATTCAGCAATGTCTTTGCCAGGTTTTAGTACAAAGTCAGCTTTGCAGAAAAGGACCTGGGGTGCCTGGTGGACACCAAGTTGAACAGCAATGTGCCTTTGCTGCAAAGAAGGCTAATGGTATCCTGGGCTGCATTAGGAGGAGTGCTGCCAGCAGGTCAAAGGAGGTGATCCTTCCCCTCTGCTCAGCACTGGTGAGGCCACATCTGGAGTGCTGGGTACAGTTCTGGGCTGCCCAATAGAAGAGAGGCATGGACATACTGGAGAGAGTCCAACAAAGGGCCACTAAGATGATTAATGGATTGGAGCATCCCTCTTATGAGGAAGGGCTGAGAGAGCTGGGACTACTCAGCCTGGAGAAAAGAAGGCTCGGGGGGATCTCATCAATATAAATACCTGAAGGGAGGGTGCAAAGAGGTCAGAGGCAGGTTCTTTTCAGTGGTGTCCAGTGAGGCAAAACCGAAACACAGGAGACGCCGCCCGAACATCAGGGAACATTTTTTCACTGTGATGGTGACCAATCACTGGCACAGGTTACCCAGGAAAGTTGTGGAGTCTCCATCCTTGGAGATACGCAAAAGCCATCTGGACACAGTTGTGGGCAAACAGCTCTAAGTGGCCCTGCTTGAGCAGGGGGCTGGACCAGATGACCTCCAGAGGTCCCTTCCAACCTCCACTTTTCTGTGTTTCTGTGAATCCAGCAGTGCTTTTAGGCACCCATGAACTGTAATATTCTGGAGGCTGTTAGTGGTATGAATCCAGGATGTCTGATTCTCATTACTTGTTCACTTTGCACTCTGTTTATACTTTCATCTTTAGAGCTCTTACCACTTTCTCAAACAACCTGTTGACCAGATTAAGAGTGCAGTTTAACTTCATCAAAGAGAAGATATCGCGATAGTGTCAGATGGTTTTAATGCAACTTTGTTTCCTCACCAAGACTAAGCTAAATTCTGTTTCTCTGGGCTCTAAAGTAATGCAAGGAATGCCCTGTCAATTAATGATCATCCCTTTATGTTTTCTCTCTTATTTTCTCAAGATTTTTGTGCCAGAGCTTCCCTTGCCAGTCCAATACTTCTGCCTTCTCTCTGAGTGCCTCTGCTCTTCCTACAGCTTCTCTCAAAGACACAAAGACCTTCACAAGATGTGCCCAGATAAACACCTCCACCACCATTTGGTCTGCGTACACCTTTGATTTGGATGGCATACACCTTGATTTGGACCTGTCTTTAAAGCAGAGATTGCTGTTATTTTAGCTACCTTCTCCCCATTGGCAAGCCAAACTTCTCTGAAGTGTGGCAGAATGGTTACATGCCTCCAACTTGATCCAGAGATGTGAAAGAGATCTAACCCTTCATGTAGCAAAAGCTGGCAAACTGCACATACTAGATCAGTTTGTGTTCTACAGTGCTGAATTTTTCTATTACCGTGGAAATGTAATACTGAATTAAACTTTTTCCTCACCTCCTATTTTCTGTTTTGCTTGATTTATGAATTAGAAAAAAAAAGCACAGATATGTTCTGACAGATTTTATAATTCAGAGTGCTATCATGCAAACAATGGGTTTCCTAGAAGAAGACTTTATGATGAAATATGGAGACCATTCTGTTAGAAATGAGGGGTGCATTTCTGCTCTAGTGACAGTGATGCTAATCAGGACTGTGCATCTGCTTTGAAGATGATAGAATAAAAATGGCTAAAACCAGTGAAAGAGTGAAAGCCCAGGAATTATCCCAGATTAATTTTAGGGTGAAAATTTCACCCTGCTGCACTGAGTCTTGCAACCAATGCGGGAAAACCCAGCACTTTCTTACCATTACAGATCACCAATAGCCGATCAGATAAGCGATAAGAGACAATAGATAAAAAATAGATAAGAGTTTCTGAGGTGATAGGGTTGGAGTAGCCTTTTGGATGAGACCCGCTGGGTGATTTTTATTCCCTCCCAAGCTCAGATACTGTCATGCGCCAATGGGCTGAACTGCCCCACAGCGCTGCGGCTGGGCTGCACCCAGGCACGGGGCTGGCTTGGCCCCATGGCTCTGTCCCCTCTGGGGGCTTGGCCCCGACTTCACCAGCTCCCCAGCCCCAGCTCCCTGCAGCACTGCCCACCCTACCAGAAATCCATCAATGGGTGCATTCAGCATCCTGACAGATTCTCCCATTTTTAGGCTCTTTAGCCCCACCTCTGTTAAGATTTGAATAACAAAAATAGTCAGTTTTACAACCAGCACTTCTTTTATTTGCCAAGACCCTGAAAGATTGCTGCTTTTCATGCACAGAGAAATCTTTGCCAGGATGATTAGAGCAGAGCCAATGACTTGTTTTGGGGTAGGTGTTGCTATCAAATAAATAATAAAATGCTCATCCTCTTTTCTCTTCAAGCATCCTTTCTTATTGGAAAATCATGATAGTTCTGCTGATGCATTTTTGGGAAGACCATATCTCCTTGATAAATGTTGCAGTAGTTGTGCGATGCCTCCAAGTTGTCATGGTTCCAGCGAGGCATAAGGTCCATGAGCCTCCCAGCAGTACTGCCCAGGACCACCAGCTACCAGCTCTCATTTCCACACAGACCTTCCTCTTACTTCCCCATCCTCACATTTCCATCACAAGTAGAGCTGAATTCACCCCTGAAAAATGAATTTACCATTTGTCATACAAGAAACTTACAACGATTACGTAAATCAGCACTGCCAAAAAGCAACCTAGACAGTTGCTTGCAGGAAAGGAAAATCCAATATTATTGTTAATGGCAAAAGATTTTTTATCTCATTATTTTAAATGGAATTCAAAGTAAGGAGAGTTGATAACAGAATATGGTCTTTCATTTCATCAGTGTTTCTGAGCAAGCATTTTCTAGCGCTTTCTTACCCATGACATTTAGCCTGTTTTCTGCTTGCAAATTATTCATCAACAAGCTTCGGTCTTAAAATATGGTGGTTTTGTTGTTCCAGAAGAGTTTTACAAACAGATTTCAGTCTCTTGAGTTCTTAATTTAGGATACTTGCTATTCACTTTTCATCCAGAGCCCACCAAATTTCGATTCCCTGACCAGAGTAGAAATTCAGCCTGTCAGCCAGATTCCCATAAAATAAACATATATGCTACTTATTTTCTCATCTTCCTCTGCTTCCCTTTCATATTTTCTTATCTCATTTCATTTTCAGTGGCTTTTCCCCCACCTCTCTTTTTAAGTGCCTCTTTCGCTTTTTTCTTTCCTCTTGCCCCTTTTTCATTCCATCCTCCCCCAGTCTCCCATCCAGCATTTTCTTGAGTCTCATACAAGTTTAGAAAAATGTGTTTTCTACAAATTTTCAAAGAAGTTTTCCAAACTTGTATGAGACTGTTTTCAGAGGAGAGAGGGTTTCCCAAGCCAAGCGCCTTTTCTCTGGAGACTGGCACAAGAGCAGAGTTACTAAGAAAATCCAGAAAGCACCAGATTATAGTTTCAGACCAAGCAGTGCTGTACACAAATGTGCCGTATTTTAAAGAATGTAATGAAGCTTTATCAGCAGCTGAAATCTGAAGTTATACATTTATTTGTTGCCTATGGCCAACTAAATGTGTTCAGTACATGAAAATTCTCCTAGGAGGAAGAGCTCACTTGAACATATTATTAAGAAAAATACTTCAGCAGTTTTCTGAAAACCACCGGGTTGTTCATGGGAGTTTGTCAGAGAGCAGAGGTCCTGCTGAGAACCTCAGAAAACCCCAGTATGATATTAATGGTTCTGGTGAGCAGTCCTTTCCATCCAGCTAGCTAATGTATCTGAAGTCAATAATGAGTAACACTGCATGAGTTGCAAGCAATAATTTATTAAAGCATATATGTCATGGGAAAAGCAAGCAGTGATCAGCTTTACTTTTTGATCAATTAACAGCACTCAGACAAGCAGAACTCAAATTATTTTGAAACCCCAAATGAACCGATCTAGTCATTAAGAAGTCTGTGGTGCTACTTCATGCAAGCAGCTGTTCATTTTATCATATTTACTTTTACAAATTACTGTTATCATCCTGCAACCTTAGCTTTACGGCTCTTTGGAAACTACCCAAGGTTTGATTTTTAAGGACTTTATATGCTGTTTAATCTAGTTCAAGAGAGAATATTGAAAATTTTGAATGAATTGGAATTGCAGTAGAAATGTTTTAACAGCTATTTGCAAGTAATAGAAATACAATGTAAGCTCCCACAGACAGTCCTTTCCCACCCATGGACTTTCTAATCAGGGAGTTTGGTCCAACATGGCAGGCAAACGTCTGTGATTAGGAGACGTCTGACAGCTGTTCCTGTTTAAACAGCCTGAGATCCCTACCTCAGAATGACCTGCAGAAACCAGTGCCCAAGGCCAAACAACCTTCAGTGTATGCGTTTCCACTGCCTTCATGCTGTCATCATTTGTTTAACCCGCAGTGCCTCTGCTCCCTCCTTGTTTTCCTAGGAGCCTGAGTAACCCTGCGGCTTCCACTCATCGTCAGATGACAATCGTCATGGATGACAGGAGACAACACAGGATTTTACTTCCCAGAAGAATGGGAGCAGAGCCTTTGGGATGGGATGTGTTAGAAGTGGGAGGGAGATAATGTATAAAAACCAACCTCTGTGCTTACTACAGCAGTGCCTAAAAGCCTGGAAAATGGGATCGCACTGTGCAGCTGGCCAGCGCCACCAGTGTCCTGCCCCAGCGAGTGTCCAGCTGGAGAAGCCCAGACCAGTGCTGAACATGCTCGTGAGATACAGGATAAGTCAAGTGCTACTTTCCTTCCAGGACTACTTCTCTTCTTCTTGTTCTCACTTTTATTGTTACTATGGTTGTTATTTTAAGAACACTAATTGGAAGGGAAGAATGAAAATGAAAGGAAAGGGCAGGTGGAAAGGGATATAAAAGGCAATTCAAGTAAAGAGGGAAAGAAGAGAACCAGGGTAGAGGAAAGAGTCTACTGAAACTCTACATGTTGCCTTCCCCCTTTGGTGAAATTTAACTTTCAGGCACGCCTCGATCCTTTCTTTCCTTCCTACATGCAGGTGGCTTTTCAAGATGGATTTATTGGCAATCACTGATTTTTTTCCCCAAATTCTTCATTTGGCAGCACATGCTGCAGCTACTAATGCGTGTAACCTAGGAAAAACAACTCAGCTGCAGAAAAGTAGCTTGTAACTCTACTATGTTGTAGAGAGACACAGACTTTGGGGAAAGAAACCACACTGCCTGGTGTGTACTTTGTCATCCTTTAGTGACGGAGGGATCTCGAGTTAAGCTAGAGGTAGTGGTAATGGCAGGAGGATCTTCACTTCAGCTGCCATGTAACTAACAGCAAGGCACAAGCCAGTGCACTTGTTTTACTAGATACATTTTCATCCTGAAAAAAAGCCATTGTTTTTCTCTAGCTAGGTAGCTAAAATGCGCCTGCTCGCACATGCTCTACTACAGATGAGGTTAATTCAATATTATCTTTATTTTGTATGTGTGAAGCATCGGCTGCTGAAAAGACAAAAAGCTCTGCAGTTCTGGTGTTACCTTTTGCTGAAATGCTGGATGGAGCTGCACTTTGTTAGAAGAGACAGAAATTATCTACCAAGGGAAGAAGTCCATCTGTCTGAACCTGGGAGAGACATTCAGTCTTTAATATGGGTCTTTCCTAAATTATTTATTCCCCTTTGGACAGTATAAGGTTTCCATAGTCACTGGCTGGCCATGATTTCTAAAGCGCTGCTCACTGCAGGGATCCTCGGTCACTACCTTATTTCCAATTTTCTTGCTTTCCCTTTGTATAAGGGGATTTGATTGCAGAGAGTTGTTGAACAAACCTGCATTTCCATCCTCCCCATGCCCTGCTACGAGGTGCTGCAGCTTTTCCGAATGACTCTGTTCCCTCATATCACCTCCCCAGCCTCTGCACAGGACTGTGCAGTAACATTGCCATGCACTCCTATGCGTGATCTTTTGGTTTCATTTCCCTTAACAGTTTTTATACAATACAGAATTATGCCAAGATCAAAACACACATAGCAGCCCATTCCTGTTGCTGATATGCCTCATGGCGATACACATCTCTGACAGTGACCCAAGCTGCAGGCTACTTGCAAAAAGCTGGGCAGCACAGGTCTGAGACATATATGTAAAAATTTCTTTTAATCTTTCTCTTCTCCAGTTACGCAATTAAAAGCAGAAAGTGTGTTGGCAAGACGACCATTCTTGCTGCCAGGATAAAAGGTTTTAAAGGCCGAGTGGTGCTTGTATTGCTCCGGATGCGGCCTCTGTACGCTGTAGCGTTACTGCCCCTATGTCGTTATTTACTTCCTCAGCCATTTACAGTCAGTGGTGGATTTGCAGACAGCTAGTAATTATTACTTTGGCTGTTAAATACCAGCAATATGCTTAGTGCTATGCTGGACACCTGAGCTGCAGCCCTCCAATGCAAAATCCTCCTCCAAGGAGCACAGCACCCACCACTCAAGGCTCTGCACCGCAGAGCTCAGCCGGGGCTGGGCTTACCCCGAGCACAAACCCTCACACCCAGTGGCTTCTCACTCCCCCTACAACTGGCTCGGGCTGAAGTTCAAGCCGTGTTCATTACAAAGTTCTACCTAAGTAAAGGATGAAGGAGAGGGGCAGGTCGCTTGGGTAGCCAGAACGAGGAGGAGGGCTGGAGAGGACCCCGCACTTGCTCTCCCCTGTACCTAGGCAAGGGACCCTATGGATGCTCCAGCTCCCTGCTGCCTGCAGCCTGCGCCAAACCTCGGCAGAAACCTCAGTTTCACACTGAGATAAGTAAAAGGAGAAGAGAGAACTAGGGACAACCAAGCGGCAACTCCAAAACGGTTTGTTTTGTTTGTGTACAACCCTGAGGCAGCTTTGGCAAGCCTGTTCACAGGGTTAGGCCAGAAAAGCATCTGGATTAAAAACCTGGCTCCTAGTGCAACGGCTAGCAGAAGACTTCCTGACCTAAGTGGCAAAATGCCAGCACAAACACAACTATATTGACAACAAACGCTGTGACAGAGTCCCAGCTTGGCCTCAGTTTTGAGACCTACACCTTGTTCTTATCAAGCCAAAACCACAAAAAAGCCATCATCCATCAGAATAGAATTCAAAAGACTTTGCATTTTCAACAGAGAAAACTCTAAGGGTTTTATATAATCTTGCAAAGGATAAAGGTTTGGGGCAGGACAGTGTGAAAAATAAAATTCTGTCTGGATAAAACATCCTTGCAGATGTGTGTTATGTGTGGGTCATCCAAGAAGAGCCAGTCTTGCAGAGCCCACAGCTTACTACCTTCGTCACTTCAAAATAGGCTAAAGGCCATTTTAAAGATTGCATTGCCCTGCATCTTTAATGAAAGGGAGTTATCTTCCCAGGCTGCAGGTTCTCCAGGCAAGCAATAATACATCTTCCTTGGAAACAAGGGCCATCACACCACAGTGTTGCTGAAATGGCATTTTCGAGCTACACAAAAAGATCCATGTGAGAGAGACTTGGCCCCCAAAGCTATAATCTACAAAATGTATTGTCCTTCCAGGGTTTGATAAAAAACATGCAAGGACAGATTTGCCTGGACAAATGCTAAGCAATGAGCTGAGGGGGAAAAGTTCAGGCATACGTGTGCCTGTGTTTTCTGAGAACCACCACCATTCCCCATTTCCACTTCCAGCTCATGCATCATTCACTCAGCACTCACTTTGCTACATTCACATGACGCACTACTGTAATATCATGCGATTGGAAAAGTTTCGAGCCTCGCCAGGAGAAAGTAATAAAAAAAGATATTATTTTTCAGCTGTTTGCTTGGGTTAGCTGATCATTTTAGCTCACAAATTCTTCTGGGTCTGGACCTCCTGTGCGATCATGTATAACCATGGATTGAGAGTGGGCTGAAGAAGGAAGAAGTCCTAGAAATTAGCTGCTTCCCTGATCAGTCTCTGATTTCTATCAAAGGAGACATTTGCTGTTTCCAGTAATTCATTAACTCTCTATTGTTTCACAGTGCATACAGCAAAATCTTTGTAAAATGTTTTACCATTAAATCCCTTGTTGCTATTTGTGGCTCTGCTGCTATTCAAAGGGTTTTTCAGGGCTCTGGCTCACATTTCCATGTACCGCTTCTTACAATGGCCAGCACTATGGGAATCAAAGACTCCATTATATCAATATATGGTACCTGTCACTTTGTAACATGCTTTTTATGGTGGGATATTTATTTTTCAAAGATGTATTCCTCCCGCTGTAATCCTACATGTTCCTCCTTTACGCTTGCAACGTGCCGGGCTTTAAAGCAAAGGACAAAGCAGCTGAAAATAGGAGTCTTTCCACCCACCCAGCCCATTTCTTTTCAGATAGTGAGAAATTAAAACACAGGGCTTTGTGGATGTATTGCTGTCAGAGTCATTTGATAACTAGGATCCCAGTAGAAGCTTTTATAACAACATTAATAAAGATGCACTAGCACTAAGATTCCCACGTGCCGCATACCAATAACACCAGTTAGAATTATTGCCTTCAGATAATGAATCACATTTTTTTAGGAGACAAAAAATTATTAAATCTGTCTCCCCTCCTCACCTCCCCAGGATTCAATAATGGGAGGGTTTTTAAAAAAAAAGCTGCTCAGAAGCACAATCCTGCTGCATCTCTGCCTGCCTGATGGCTGCACCTCCCATGTCCTGCAGTGCAGTTATTCACTTAGAAGAGGCAAAAAACCACCTCTCCATACTTTGACATCTGCTTTCTGCTTCATTAAATAGTGGGGCAGGTTTTGCTAGTCACCAGCAGCAGTGCGGGCCAGGGCTGCAGGGAGGAGTGCCTCCCAGCCTGGCTTGGGAGAGCCAGAGCCAGAAGATGCAGTATCTTTTCTCTTAAACCTAAAGGACAGACAGAAGAAGGGTTGTCTGGAGCACAGTGCAACACGTCCATCACTGCACCCCCAAGACACGAGAAGCCAAACACAAATTATGTCAGTCCTGAGGTGACCCTGCCTTGCAGAGGCAAGGGTATGTGTATGCAGTGCATGGGGGTCTCTGGTCACCCTCTCCCTCCTCCGCAGCAGCTCTGAGCTGATGAAGTTGAGTATTGGGCTTAACCGACCTTTGAGGTTGCCAAAGGAGCCGACTCTGGGCTGGGGAGGTCCAGCAGTGAGGAGGAGGAGGAGTTTCCAGGTCTGAATCTCGCACCTAGCTCCAGGATAATTTTATTTGGCTTGTTCTGAGATGGCTGATACGCCAGGACACTTTGCACAGCATGTGCTCCACAGAAAGCACACTTGCTACCTGCAGCATGCACAGCAGAGGACAGAGGTGCCAGGCTAATGCAGCACAGGAGGAGGGGTGCTGGGCACTTGCCTCAGAGGGATAAACAGCAGTTGGGCTGTGAATAAATGAGATGAAACCAATTTTGCTTCTCCTCCAATTCCCACAGCAAGCACAGCTCTAATGAAAGAAGACCAGGATGGATGAGTTTTAAGCAATTATAACAGCCTGGACCTGGTGTTACAGACCAGCAGCATCGACTCTTCTGGGATATGAGACTGTCTATCTATTCCTAGCTTTAAGCAGTGCCAGTCAGAGGAATGTAAGACTGGAAAGCGCTCCTGAGCTTTCACTTTCAAGCAGTCACTTGCCAAATACACTGGTCATACTATTTCATGAGCTGACCAAACTTTGTTTTAAAGATGACCAGGTTTTACACCACCGCTATCTTATTCCAGATCCTCAGCACACTGATAATAAAAAACATTTTATGAAATCCTGCCTAAATGTATTCCCACTTGTTTCTATATGAGTGATATTGTTTGGGTTCAACAGCTTTTCTTCTCCTGTTTCTCCAGAATTTAGTGTTACAATGTGTTTGTAGGGAACAATTACCTCTCTTTTCAGCTTTGGAAAGACTAAGTGAGCCAAGCCCCTGCCTTTCCCTCCCACATCCATCCCACGGGCTGTCCTCTGCAGCTCCTCCATCCTTCATGCACGGGGATGCCACCACCGTGCACAATACTCCAGACAAGGTCTCGGCGTGGTCTTCTACAAAACTGCCTGAATGCTACTTTCGCTCCACTGAAAACATGTCATCGAGGATATGCTCAGCCTGGGTTTGCTTTTCATGGTTGGATCACACTGATGACAATATTCATCCTGACTGGCTCAGTGACCCAGTGCTTTCTCCTCATTTCCATTTCCAGATGATAAGTTCCCAGTTTTTAGTGCAAATTCTCCACATTAGTCTTTAAATGATCGTGCCCTTTATTCTGCTGAAGTTTATTGCATTTTCTGCCTCTTTGGGATAGCAGTTTTTTCTGCCTGATATCTTCATCTTCTGCCATATTGACAATGCCTCCCATCTTCATGTCACCAGCAAATTTCCAAAGCACCCTCTCACTATTAGCTTGAAGGATCTTTCACAAAACTCTATCCCAACTTAGTATGTCTATAGTACACTGTGTTTTTCCATGTTATTTGATAATTTACTTAATTAAATAGTTCCTAATTTTTTAAGAAGACTGTAGATACTTTACTGTGTTTTTTGAAGAGTGAGGATTGCTTTGTATCTGAGACTAATTTATATTTAAGCCAATACGGCTGTTGTTAACCTCCCTGTTCTCATCAGCGTTAGCACTTTCCTTCTCTGTACTGTCCATCCTCTCATCTGTACTTCCATAACAGATTGTGATATTGTTGTCTATTTGATTTTTCCCTTTTTTTATATTAGATCTCCAGGTAGGGAGATTAAAGAAGTCTCTTCCATCCTTCTCCCTCCATTTCCAAGTTAAAATTCTTATCATTGTTTACATCAGCTCCAAGCCAAGAGGAATAGTGCCCCAACAGACAGACAGCTTTCTATTTTTGCAGTGATACGCAAAATCAAATACTCAGCATATTTGTGTGAGTGAAAGACATGAAAATGCACCCAAGTGGTGCATGTTTTTTTTAATTCAGGGCACATATCCTAGGAAGACTCTGAAATCTGTACCATTTCCCTGTGTACCACTGTAAACATGACCACAATACAGTATTTCATTTGCCTATGGATTCAAGCGACTCTCAGTCCTGGAGAGTCTTTTATGCGATAGCATAAATGGGAGTTTGTGGGGATGCAACAAGAGATGAGCAGCATTTATAACACTTGTACAATCAAAAAAAGCCTTTGGATTTTCAAGGTAGAGGAGCAAGACCCCTGTGAAACTCTGGGGTTGCCCATCTGTCAGTTGTGAGGCTGGTGCAGGCTGTCAGCACCAGCTGTAATGGGGGTGAACATGCGTGACAAAGAAAGTGGAGCCAGTCTTGGGTGACGGCATCGAGTCCTACACACCCGCACGTGCCCAGGACCAAGAGGTCCTGGCCAAACCTGGGGGGTGGAAGCAAAATAGCACCTTTGACTCTGTTATTTGCCATGAGCAGCTACCATGTTATCCCATCACTGTGGCTGTTAAGAGAAGAGAACGAATGTGCGGAAAGACCCATAAGCCCCTCATGCTGTGTTACAGACACAACTGCTGTTTGTTTGTATATACAGCCACTGTTACTCTGCAGCTGAAAAATTTGATTTGTGGCCCTTAATATCTTCAGAGTAATGCTCTTGCTAATTGTAGTCATGCTATTGATTTTCATAGAGGCGTTTTACTCCATATGAATCCATTGCTTTTAAGCCAATTAATCATGCATCGCTAACTTAAGTGCAATGGTGGTTTTAATGTGAATATTCAAGTAGTGTTTCACTTCAGGGTTTGTCAACAGCTACCATCTGAAGACAATTTCAAAGCCTTAAGAAACTGCTTAATATAGTTATTGGATGCTCACCAGTTCATAAGACCCTGCCCCAGCTGCCTCATATATTTTATGCAGAACAAAATCTTCTAATTAAGTAGATGAAAGAAAAGAATTAACTTACCACCTAGGGGACTGAACATACATGATTATTAAGCATTACAAAAAAATGAAAAAGGCATGCCCAGCTCAAAAAGGGATTAAAAACAAGCTAACTGGGTGAGCAAACCTTCATTAAGCTGCAACAGGGAAATGAAAGAGAGTTTATGCAGACCTATTGCCACGACTGACACTGCAGGGATGTGCGGGAAGTACGGTATAAGATTTTTGAAGCAGCTGTGTGTGCTCTTTAAGTTCCTTGGTCCATTTTTGTTTCCTGTTTTGGGACACCGTTGGGGAGGTTTTCTCAAAGAGGCCCCACACGGCTCCCTTGGATGCAGTGATCCTCCCCACCCGGCAGGCACCAAGACCCCTCATCCCACCTCCACTGCTAGCTGCTGCTGTCCCTGTTAAAAACAAAGGCCTTGATTTTCAGTCCAGGTCCACCAGGGACATAGGGCAAAGATGCATTCCCCTGACCTTCCAAAAAGAGTCTCAGCAGCCCTCCTGTCCTGCTCTGTGTCTAAGGACTTCTACTGCTTCAGCAAATATGTTTGCTACTGCATTGATGGTAGTCATGTCAACTGCACATTCATGCCAACCCACATCCTCTCCCAGGCCATATGCATAGGCTATATATCTGGGGAGCAAAGGGATGATGGACAGAGCCAGAGCATTGATTGCATCCAACCACCCCAACCACAGGCACAATTATAGAAGTGCTAGCTGGCAACTGCTTTGGGATGGGGACCATGGGAAAGAGTTTTCGTTCCAGGTTTAACATGACAAACTTAATGACAGAAATGACAGAGCTACTGTGGTTGGTCCTTCCCACCTTCCCTCACCTCCAGCTTTCCTTGCCTGCCTGCAGAAACCGTTATCTTCACCAGGACTTTTTCCAGTTTCTTCTGAAGCAAATGCAAGTCTTTTTCTGACTGCATGAAGAGAGGTGTTTGTTCTTTAATGGGCAATGGTCACATTAGGGATATGCTCTTGCATAGAGTAACTCAAACTGAAACACAGATAGGGAAGTAGCTGTCACCTCAATATCAGCAGCATAGCCAGAACCAGAGAGACTGGACCATGCTAGGCTGGGCTCATATGGTCACAAGTCTGAGAGTGGAGATCTTAAACAAACTTAAGGAAAAGAGGAGAAGACTAGGGTGTGCAGTTCAGAGCATATGAAACTGACTTGATTCATGTATGCAGCCTTGGAGTAATTTTTGAAGAAAAACTAATTAAACATGTGAAGATGGATGGAAGATTAATGCAATATACCTGTCAGATGAGCCTAGCATCTCTCTTGGCAACTATAATTGATATTTTTAACTATTCTTATTATGCATTACTCAGACCAGAATCTCATTTATTTAGACATCTGTGAAACATCTGCTATACAGACACACAGGAAATTATTTTGTTTTGAGAAGAATTAGTACAAGCCATGTAGTGTGAGTAAGGATGCTTGAAGTGAAAATGTCAACAGGATGGGCTGGAAGGGATGCTATGAGGCTGGAAGGGATGGTACGAGGCTGGAAGAAGATGATGAGCAAAGTCTTTCAAGGACTGGGTCTGTTTTAGTATTAGCAATATTAATAGTGCAAAAAGTGGACGAGTGGTAACAAAATTTGCCAAGTATACCACCCTCAGTATGAGGGACACTGGCTGTCACACAGGGAAAGATGGTCCCGCGGACAGGAGTAATCCCAAAGGACTACCATAACACACAAGGCCATGCACTTCAGCAACAATAATAAAAATGTGCACGGTAATCTAGGAGTTCCTCAGCTGGCAACAAACACTAAAAATAATGTGTGGATATATGTGTGTGTGTGGGCGCACATGTGTACTTATGTAAATATATACGCTTGTACATATACCCGCCATTCAGGCCTCACCTGGAGTACTGCATCCAGCTCTGGAGCCCTCAGCACAAGAAGAACATGGAACTGTTGGAGCGGGTCCAGAAGAGGGCCACAAAAATGATCCGAGGGCTGGAGCACCTCTCCTACGAGGACAGGCTGAGAGAGTTGGGGTTGTTCAGCCTGGAGAAGAGAAGGCTCTGGGGAGACCTTATTGCGGCCTTTCAGTACTTAAAGGGGGCTTATAGGAAAGATGGGAACAGTCTTTTTAGCAAGGCCTGTTGTGACAGGACAAGGGGTAATGGCTTTAAACTAAAGGAGGGTAGATTTAGGCTAGATATAAGGAAGACATTTTTTACAACGAGGGTGGTTAAGCACTGGAACAGGTTGCCCAGAGAGGTAGTGGAGGCCCCATCCCTGGAAACATTCAAGGTCAGGTTGGACGGGGCTCTGAGCAACCTGATCTAGTTAAAGATGTCCCTGTTCACTGCAGGGGGGTTGGACTAGATGACCTCTAAAGGTCCCTTCCAACCCAAAACATTCTATGATTCTATGATTCTATGATATACACAAGCACTTGTGTGTATTTGCAGATGTCTCCAAGCCTTGCAGCCATGACAAAGGCAAATGAAATGTTGTGGTGATTCTGACAAAACACGGACTGCCATTGGGTTCTCATACAGTTCTGGTCACTTATGTACAAGAAAGTTGAATTTTAACTGGACTAGATATAGGAGAGAACGTTTAGGACGAGCAGAGCTATTTGCTGTGTTTAGTGGAGACGACTAGGACAGCTTGGTTTGCTTAGCTGAGCAAGACCCTCAGGAAGGATGAGGCTCCTCTACATGAGAGGGATAAACTCTAGCAAGGGAAAAGCTATTTCAGATAAAATACAATAATGGCACAACAAAAAAATCGCATAAACCAGCCAGGAAAAAAATGCGATAGGAAATCAGGAGGTGGTTTCTGACCACTGGAGCCGGCAAAAGCCACAAAGTGAGGCCAAGGCAGTCTCAGACAGGATTTGTGACCCAGCGTGCTGGGGGACCAGAAGATGCAAAAATCCTTTCTGGACTTGTACATGTAGGAAAGTCAGAGGTTCAGCAGCACAGTGCAGATGATTTAGTAGTGAGACAGCTATAGCTTGTGATGTTCGAGTGAAAGGTGCTTCATTCTGTGATGACACCAAGACCAGCTTCAAGTGACCCCAATTCAATTGCAAACACCTCATGCAGCTTTATTATCCATAAATCAGTTAGCATACTAAAACACATTACAGGAAGAAATCTTTTGCCTAAGGCCTTTAATAAAGCTTTTAAATGTGTTCTCTTTAGTTTTGTTGCTTCCTATTTTAAATATATAAATAAATAATCAGTACATCAATTATTTCTCTCTATTTTATAGTCAAAATGTAAAATGTCTCTGGCAAGTACCCTTGTTTATTAATTTCTGGTTTATGTCTAAAAAAGAATTAGATAATTAATAACAATTACACTTATTATTTCACAATTATCAAATCTTGAGGCCTCCACAGCAAACATTACACAAAAAATATGGAAAGATAAAGGAAGCACTCTGCTGCAAGGGACATTAGCATCTTCCTCAACATAAATGGTAAGAAATACATAGGGTAACTTACCCAATTCTCTATCTGTGTGGATAATAATGCAACATCCCTGTTGTATTTGAGGCACACTGAGTTCATAAACTAGTGGCTATGAGACATAAATGCTGTGCACTTACATCCAGTATTGTTCATAGCATTTATCCTGAAACTAGAAACTCTACTTTCAGACCACCTTTCTTGGACAGAAAGAGGTAAGAGACACATTTGCACGGGAACAGCTAAGAACCCTCCATCACCATTGATTGTGTCTAACCTTCTTCTGCAGCAAACGTGACTAACCTGATTCTGTTAGCAATTATTATTTATTATAATTTATTGTAAACCTAGAACTATTTCAGCAGGATTGGTGAAGATACTCCAGGTTTGCATCCAAGAATGAGAATGGAACCAGAACCACTATTTACAATAGAAAATATTTAAATCAAGCTATTTCCTTCACATGCGTTATCCATGAATTGATTTAAATGTCATTGCTTTATCTTTATTTGAAATTTTCCAGTGACTTCAGTAGACCTGTTTCAGCCCAAGGAATTCTGACAGACAATGGGTGACGATTCATCTCTTTCACAGGGTGACTAGACACAAAACAAAGTCAATATTCTTCTGCGGGCACAGGAGAAAATGGCACCTTTTAAATGCAGAAGGAGGGTCTATGAAGTCTTTATGCCAATAGAAGCCTAAGCACACCCTTCCACAACTATTTAACTCTTTCTTCTTAAATGAACAAATGCTTTTTTATGTAGATATTCATAGAAAGCCTATTAAAAGGTTTTTACAAGAGGAAATTCTTTTCACTTGATAGAGTAACAATGCTTTTATATATATATTTATAGATATGTATTTATATATTCATATATTTATTCAGTATTTTCTCAGTGTGAGTAGAGATGCTGACTCAATGGAGTCAATTTTTCCTGAGAGGTAGCTTCTGGCTCCTTTACAGCCAGTAACAATGTTATGCTCTGAAGTGTTATTACAATTACAGCACTGAAGACATGTCATGATAACAAAAGTTAAGATTTTTGTATATATTTATGAAATTCTGCTTATCTCTGTGGGTAGTAACATATCCTCAGGTACAGAAGAAAATGTCTTCAATGCATTAATATTGATAGTATTATTTGTGTCTTAGAATTATGAATGCAAGAAGTTAAAAAAATCTTAAGTACTAAGAAGTGATACGTTGCTCCAAAGATAATCCTCCAGGGATAAATCCTAAATGTCAGCTTTAAAAAGCTTCACATAGTGCATAAACATAAGAGCAGAAGGGCTGCAGGGAGTGAGGTGAAGAAGTTGCATTATATCTTTGCAAATATGACTCTTGTCTAAGCTTTTGTTGATTTATTTGGACTTTGCATTTTGCATCTTTCAAAGGGTGGAAGAAGTTGACAAGAGGCTCAGTTCAGCCTAGTTCGGTCTATGAAACGGGACATGTGCGTGCATAGGAAATGTAAGAAGTAACTCAAAAGAGATTGTTTTCCATTCTTACTTTGTCTTTTTTTTTTTTTCCCTAAAGGGCAGTTCAGCACTGTCTGAGCTGGAGAACACTAAAACCCTACAGCCATAAGGACCTTCTCATATCTGAAAATATTGCTACTGCTGTTTTTTTTCTCTACATTTCCCTGTGGTTCAAGCTTTGCCGCAGAGCCACCAGAGAGAAGCACCACAGCTGTCTAAATTCAGACCCTTTAAAGTTTTTCAGGGGAAAAAAAAAGGAGAGAAACATGCCCGCAAACTGCAGTTTCTTTTTCCATGTCCTGGTCAAACACAAACAGCTGCAAACTGAGAGTCATAACGCTGTCATGCACTATTATACACTAACAGTAAATGCTGAGATTAGCGCTGGTGTAGCCCCAAGGATGCTCGCTCGGCAGCATCCAGAGGGTGGCTGCACAAGGCACCTCCAGGAATGCTCTGGGTTGCTTTTGGACAGTGACTGAGACCAAAGGGCTGAAATGTCTAAGAAAGGAATTAAAAAAACCCAAACATTAAGTAACATCAAGCTGGAGAGGGACCAACACAGATGGGAAAGTAGCAGAGGAAGAAAGCATTTTAGGAGAACTGCATGGAAAAGGAAGGAGTCACATAAAAGGAGAACGCTGTCCTGAAAACATAGTTAAGAAAAAAATAAAGGAAAATATAAAAAGAGGAAGAGATGTAGAAATATTAGGTTGAAAACAAATAAGCATATCTAGAAATATAAAATACTGCAATCTAGACAGGAAGAATATCACTACAGGGGAGAGAGAGAGAAACCATTGTAACAAACCCCCAGTTTTCTAGGAAGCTGTATTCAGAGATCTTAAACTTGTATAGCTTTGCAGGCCAAGGGCTAGATGACCAGCCACCAGCAAGCTCAGATCTTTGCAGCTGTTTTGCAAACTCTTCTAAAAGAGCAAGGCAAAGGGTTCGCATCTCTGAAGGTCTTGCTCTGGGGAAGTCACCTGGGACAACCCTGGATCTGACCAGGAGTGGACAGGCAGAGCTCCTGCTCCTGCTCCTGCTCCACTCCCCCTGCCAGCGGTGAGGGGCCTACCCCGGCGAGGCAGCACGCTGAGGAAATGAGGAATATCAGCTAATGGACCCTCAGCACTCAGAGGCAAGTACAGTGCCGGCTGCGAGCTGGCCCAGCTTGTGCTGGGACAGGCAACAATGGAAACACAGGAACACATCCCCAGCTGGGGTAGCTCACAGCCCCCTCAGCTAAGTGGCTTTATGGAACACCCAAAACTGCCTGAGAGGGTGATTGCCCAAAGCTGATAGCACTAACGAGGAAGATGACCAGCCTGATTAAACAATAACCAGGGAATGACAAAGAGACTGGTGGGAGATGGCTTGGAGCAGGAGCAGGAGCAGGAGCAGGAGCAGGAGCAGGAGCAGGAGCAGGAGCAGGAGCAG